>JAKTSC010000084.1:0-29438 GCA_030580015.1 Lachancea waltii | reverse complement strand
TTTTGCAACCCGGGTTGCATTTTTTTGATCCGGGTTAACCCGCTGGACAGGTATGACATTACAAGTAATATCATTCACCACGGAAAACCACTAATAGACGTCAGAGGTGTATCTTTAGCTAGATGCTCCTGATGCGTTCCAGGTATCAATCCCAAGCCTTGCCCAACTCGATGTGCTATTCGTAGACTCTAAAGCCCCACTGCCACTATTCTCGCCCCCCTTTTATTTCCGGTGTTACCCTCCCCTCGAGATAAGCAATCACGATTCACGAACAACTGCTTTCGCAGACATCCTCCCAAAGCCACAGACGCAAGCACCATATATCCAGGCTCAGCCATCAATACTCTCACGTATATCACACAGCCTACACTATGCCCTAAATCACTTATCTCTTGTAGTAATGGTCTTGACTCCATGAATCACTATCTACGAATCATTATAATGTCCTCAAAATCCCTCCCCGTCGTCCCAGATTTCCAAGCTGAGTTCCGCCAAGTCCAAAGCTTCAACCAACCACCTTCAAAACCCCCAACTACAACGTCTACAGTCCAAAAACATCAATGTCATACTATACGGATACCGTTAGATAAACAGTTTTGACTGGGGAATAAATTAAATGAAAATTTTTTCCTTCCTCATAAACAGAAGGGTATTTTCAGACGAGGAGAGATAGAAAGGAGAAGAAGAAGAAGGTGAAAATTCACAAAAATAAGGAAGTCAACTCGTTAGAAAGGTGGTTTAGTGCATCAATAAGATCAAAAAGTCGCTAAAACGCGAGTTTCAGGAATTGCAAAAGGATTTCAAAGTATTGCGGGTGATTTGAAGCAGATTCCGCAAGGCCAATCGAAGAAATAGGAGCGGCAGAAAAGCGAAATTCTTGTGCTTAAAGAAGGGCACAGCAAGTCGAATTCTCAAGACTCGGAAGTTAGTGCAAAGGCTTGCACAGAGCGCGCAGGTTCAGGACCAATTGCACAAAGTGCGTCAAGACAGGTGAGACTGCACGAAATACGGCAGCACACAGCGCACACAAGGTAGCAGAATGTCTGTGGTAAACAGCAGCAATTCGCCGCTGGAAACCAGCGGGTTCTCGCTGCACCGTGGGTTCAGCACGAGCTCCGACAACATGGGCGCGATTGGGACGCCAGGGAACGCCTCGCCGGCACACCAGGGCTCTTTGGGAGTCACAGGCTCGGGTTCCAGTAACAACTCGCCACTGCACTTGGCCACCATGCTCAACAATTTGGCAATGAGTGGCTCGGCCTCTCAGAGCAACAGTGGCTCTTCCAGCCAGGGTCCTTATCTTTTGCAGATCAAAAACGTCCCGCAGGACATCACGCTCCGCGAGTGCCACGCAATTTTCGCACTAGCACATGGGGTCTCCGCGGTTGAACGTTTCCAGCATCCAGGGGACGTCGAGGTCGTGGCTCACTTCGACTCCTTGCATTTGGTGTCTCAGTACGCCACCATCCTTGACGGCAAACCCCAGATATTTGGCCCCGGCTTCCCATACCGGTCTCAGGTCAGTGTCGTGGACGAGTTGACCCAGCAGCATATTCCATTCAATCAAAATGTATCGCCTCAGCACCAGCTTCATTCCCTGCCACAGCCCAACCTACAGCATACTCAACAACAACAACAAGATCCACAACAACAACAACAACAACAACAATCATCTCAATCACAAGACCAAGGGCAGTCTTCAACTTCTCAAACACAACATTCTCATCTGAAAGCTCAGCAGCAACATCAGCGGTTGCAGCAGCAACAGCAGCAGCCACAACAACTACCTCAACAACAGCAACAACCACAACAACCACAACAACAACAGCACCAACAATCCCAACAGCAACCCCAGCAAAGACAAAACTCACAACAAAACGGAACTCAATTACCTATTGCATCCAGCGTGGTTTCCCCACCTCAGTCTGCTTCATCTGCGACACGTCCTGCCCTTTATGGACAAAGGTCCCGGTTTTCGTTTTCAGACCCCTTCACTACAGACGCTTCACAAAACCCACAAAATCAATCACAGGAGCTCGCTACTACTCCGTTGAAATCTCAAGATGTTGGTAAATCATTTTTGTTGATGGAAAACGATGAGATTAATGAGAGCATATGGGGATCAAATGGTGGTGTACCCTCCAGCATGAGCGGTTTGGCAACTTCATCACAGCCAGCGACTCCATCAATGGAATGGGGTCCTCCGCAAAGGAGACAGAGCTCATCTTTCTTTTCTGTCAACACTAACACTGTACCTACCAATGATCTGGCCAGCATGCATTTATCTTCCACGATTCCACATCAGATGAGCAGCTCTTTGCAGCAGCATACAAGCTTGCCCTATGGCATTGTGGGTCACACGCCTGCCAACACCAATACAGCATCCGCCGACTTGAACTTGGCTGCTCCTCAACAGAGTCAGCAACAGCCCCCAAATCAAATGGTGGCCGGTTCTCAGCAACAGCAAGAATCCCAAACTGTGAATGGGTCTCAGAAAGCTTCCGCTCAGAGATCGAGCACTTCCAAGAACAGTCAGGCCAATATGCCAGTCTCACAGAAGAACTCGTCATCTGCTTCACTTTCATCAGGAGGTGGTATCTCTCAAGTTGATTTGTCGTTGCTAGCTAGGGTACCCCCACCTGCAAATCCTGCGGACCAAAATCCACCTTGCAACACGTTGTATGTTGGGAATTTGCCGCCTGATGCTACGGAACATGAACTACGTCAACTCTTTTCTACCCAGAAAGGTTTCAGGAGGCTATCGTTCAGAAACAAAAATACCAATGGCAATGGACATGGTCCCATGTGCTTCGTTGAGTTCGAAGATGTGGCACATGCTACTCGAGCCCTTGCTGAACTGTATGGGAGACAGCTTCCTCGTTCGGGTGCCAGTCACAATAATAAGGGTGGCATTAGATTAAGCTTCTCAAAGAATCCGCTAGGCGTACGGGGGCCCAACAGTAGAAGAAGCGGAAACGGAAGCAGCGTTGGTAGTAATGGAAACTATAGCTATGCTACGGCTTTCACGAAATGAGCAGAACTTGTAAGCGCATGGGAAAGCGGCATCAGTATAGATTGCTGAAAAGCAAAATATTCAGCTTTCTCGCTCCCACTTATTTGTTTAATCCCATACACTGTTCTTCCAATAACAATGTTCACTTCTTGATTCCACAACCGCATTGTACATTTTCCAAATTTCATGGATCCCGTCCTATGGCGCTTCAAGTAAGCACCATTTTCAGAATATCTTTGTTCGGTTTTTATTTTTTCTTTTTGTCTCTCCTCACTCAATTTGAACACTTTATTTGATCTCACTGGTCATGTCCCATCCCTCCATTCAATCATGCCTCACCGCTGTACCTTGCAGCTTTGTTTTTTTTTGTTATCTTTTTGCTGGAAATTGCTTCATATTAGACCTTTTGATTTCAATTCGAAGTGCTGCGATAAAGCAGGTGCATTCTGCTTTTCTTCCCTTGTAATCATACATTTCGAACTCATTATTCATCTTTGTTTTTTCTTCCTCAATGAACCACTCGATGTCAAAGTGTCGAACATCAAGCTCATTTTTACACTTTTGTTTGCCTTTTGCTACCTCGCTTACCCTTCATGCTGTCTTTTTTCTTCAGCCTCCTGCATTTCCAATCATAGTGCTACTCAACCAAGGAACTATTTTATATACATTATCCCATGTACATGCGCGTGTGCTTGTAATATCTAATATTGTCATTTTTTTAAACTATACTGAATACCGGAGTTTTTGGGATTATGCTCTCCCGCTCACTATAGATGCTAAATCTGTTACACTCTCTTCCTTCTTGATCTTGGATTGCTGTGGATGTGACTGTTGCTCCGAGCTTTTTGACTTCAAGGAAGCATTTGAGCTGTTTAGATGTTGCTGACGCAATAGCCTTTCTCGAAGCTTCAACTCTGCAGCTCTCTTTTCCAGATCTTGAATACGCTTTTGGAGTTCTTTTGCAGATTGGGCTTCTAGTTCCTCCAGTTTTTGTTGCTTGGCAATAATACGCTCGTGCTTTAGCACATAGGGAACAGTCTCGGAGATATTCCTCAACTTGGACTTATCAGGAGATCCAGGGGTAGAAGAACGAGGTGAGTTCTTGATATTTTGGATAATTTCCTCATTACCACGCCTTATACTTTGAGAGATTTGTCGTAAACCAGAAGAATCGGAGTCGCCTTGGCTAATTTCCTTAGAATCGGGAGTTGTAGGGGTTTCAGACTGCGGAGGCATAGCAAGAGAATGGGTAGATTTGAACTGGCCTGTAGTAATCAAGGACGCAAAATTCGATAAACTAGGGGCGGAAGAATCTCTCTTGTTTGTGCTTGCATCTTTTTCTTTATCCATGTCCCAATCTGAAACAGAAGACAACTTTTCAGCTCTATAGTTCTCGTATAGGAAATTTTGAGTAGTGTCCTTGAATTCTTGAAAGTGGGAGCCAAAGAGGACATTTTTCAACACGCGTAAATCTGAGATGGAATTGTCATCGACCTGCATTTCACCCCAAGGGTATAGCCTCACGTATTCACCCTTTTCGTTCTTCTCGTCAGAACACATTATAGCAAAAGGCTGCAACATTGCTAGAGCTTGATTTTCCTCGATTGTTTCCAGATCGTCTTCTTCAGGGTCCACCTCAAATTTGTAAACGGGGACGTGGAACCTTTCCACGTCGTCCATAATCTGTCTCTTGAACTTTTCCAGCTCAGGCTTAGTAAAGGAATCAGCACGAGAAATAATGGGCAACACGTTTGTGAAGCGTGCCAACCTCTTGATCATTTCCACGTCCATTTCTCTGAGACCGTGACCGGTGGGTGGAATGAAGTATAGAGCAACGTGAACTCTAGTGTCTTCGAAACGTGGGTTTCTCTTGATGCGCGTTTCTTCGCCAAGAACTTGGTCGAATTGTTGTTCTAGAAACGCAGTAATTTCGTTGAAGCACATGGAGTTGTCCAAGTTTTCGCCCAGCCCGTGGGTCTTGATCAAGTTGAAGCTTATTTTGTCAGTGTTGACGCCTCCATTGTGGGTGGCAGACGAGCTGTCGCTGGAAGCCGAAGAGACGGGCGCAGATGGCTCGGAGCCTGTAGAAATCTCGGCAGATGTGGAAGTAATGGTGATGCCAGGCTCGAAGTGCTCGCGTGAGGCGTCAAACTGAGCCATGTGCGAGGGAATTCCATTCTTGGAATTGTAAGACACAACCATTGTAGGTTTGACAACTTTTACGCGCGGGTTGTAAGGCAATTGTGGTGCGTCCATAGCGTAGCGATGTGGGAAAATGGGACTTTCCAATAGATTATTGGCAAACGTAGTCTTACCAGTACCTGCGTCACCTACAAGCATAACTGAGTACGCAATGCCACGCTTGTGATCTTTCTTGCGACGCTGCATCATTGTGAGTTGTGGATACGTTGGAAGGGGGGAGCGGGGTCTGGTGTATATACAGTGAACGCGTGTTAGGCGAATGGATCAAGATTTGAGAGCCAGTTGTTTGAGTTCGAGAAGAGAATGCGGGATAGCGAAGCCGTAGATGGTGATACTGGGAGAGATTTAAAACAATCACGTGACTGTTTCAGATTATATAATCAGCTGTATCGCTAACGACGTAGCTTATGTAAGCAACAACTATCATTTACGACGGAATTATTATATAATCGTTCTGTGCATATCACGTGATAAATATCTTATGTAAACAATGTTGCTTATATAGCCAAAAGCTCACTACATACGGCTGAGTCGTCGTGGCAGATCAATATAAAGAAAAGATTTATATTAATATTACAATATATTCAGAGTGACTGGTCTCACCAGCACCCTACACATTCAATATCACATTTAATCAACCTAATAGTAAATACCACCACTAAAACTACACACTCATTCGATCATTCTTCTTCTTTTCACTCAAGTAGTGTCAGTTTCCGTTATTTGGCATGAACGAGGTAATGACTCGTGCAGAAGTATTGTCAACGATATTCGCTCCAGTTGCGTGATGCGATCCTCTAGTGGATGAGGATTCAGGCGTGAACGAGCGTAAAGAATTAGTGGTAGAGGCATCTGTGGCAAGCGTCCTGAAGATGAACTACGTTCGCCGAGACTCTAGTGGATCGGTGACATCCGCTGGTATAATGCACCACCAGAGTAAGCTGGATGTTTTTATCATAAAAGCTCACCGGCTGTTGTCCAACGGAGCGGCAATCAACGGGGAAGATGTGAGCATTATGAACACGGCTTCGAGCTCACCCAGATCCGGCGGGTCGGGCCAGACACCAGGGCAGGCGGGCGGGCCCGTAGGGCAGGTGGGAAGCCCGCAGCACGACCTGACGCTGTTTCAGCGTCTGTCGCAGCTTTACAACGCAACGATCTCCACGAGCCTGCTGGATGACAACTCGACGTCTCCGAAGTCTGCGATCGAGCTTTGCCAGCGGTTTCAGCAGATACTGAAGGAGTTGGAGCTCAGTTACGACGTGAGTCCGTACGGCAAGTACTTCAGGCGTCTGGAAAACGGAATGTGGCAGATCAAGGATGACGCGGAGCTTGTTAATGACCAGCTGTGGCAGCTGGTTTCGGTTTCGATTAGTGCGGTTTATGACTCCAAAACTGGCCAAATGCTGACTCAAACTCGCCGCCGCGTCAACAGTATGGCCACTTCCTCTAAGAACTCGCCCTCAGAAGTTGTTGACAACACGCTGCCGCAACAGCTTCAAAAACGTCTGCAAAAGCTCCAGCAGGATAACAAACAAAACTACTACACGACGCCGGCAAGCCCGTCAATTGCGCTAGGCTCGCACGCCAACGGGAACGGCTTTGGTGCTAGCACAGGTAACAGCATGGGCAACGGCATGGCCACTAGCACAGGCAACAACATGGGCAACGGCATGGTAAATGGCATGAGCAACGGCAACCTGACCGGCATGAATAACAGCATGAGCAGCGGCAACCTGACTGGTATTCGTCCCGTCCACATCAACAACAGCATCAATAGCATCAATGGCGTGGCATCTGCGTCCGCCACCGCAACTAATAATCCCATGGGGAAACGCAAATACGTCGGCGTCGGTACTCCGGATGAGGACGCTGTCGAAGAGCTCTTACAGCTGGCAACCAAAAAGCCCAAAGCCGACCTCCCCACCATCGATGAAGATATTCCACAACAATCACTACCGCAAAGAACCCTCACATCCAAAGAAATAGATCTCTACGACCGGCTTTTGCGCGAGAAAGACGAGCGTATTCGCCAACTAGAATCTGATCTTGAAGCTCAACGACAAGAGACCATCTGGCTGCGAAAAATGCTTCTAGAAGACATGGCGTGCGTAAGAAGCATGCTTCACAAGAGAGCCAATTAGATCTACGGGGCTCTCGATGTAACTGTAATAAACCTGTATGTATATATAACGAAGTGTTGGGTCGTGGTGTATGATGGCATTAACGTATTAACAACAAGGGCAACATCTGGATTCACCACTAGATTCCCCCATCAATCAGACAAGAATAACTTACAAACAATGGCTTTGAGAACCATAACCTCGCAATTAGCAGCACAGCTAGATAGGGACCTAATGGGACCCGAAATTGGTTTTACCTTGGAACAGCTTATGGAGCTGGCAGGTTTGAGTGTTGCCCAAGCTGTTCTCAAAGAGTTTCCATACTCAGAGGCCCGAAAGTCCCAGGTTTTAGTACTTGCTGGTCCAGGGAACAACGGTGGTGATGGCTTAGTGTGTGCACGCCACCTGGCCCTGTTTGGATTTCAGCCTGTAGTCTACTACCCTAAACGCACTACAAAGACACCATTTTATGAGCAACTTACGAGGCAGCTGGATTTCTTCAAAATACCCGTACTAGGCTCTGATGACAGTTGGACCCAGTATTTGGACCGCACTAAAACGCTATGTGTAGTCGACGCACTTTTCGGATTTTCCTTCAAGCCTCCAGTTCGAGAGCCTTTTGGAACCATCTTAAACCAGCTGTATCAGATCCAGGAAGATATTCCTATAGTTTCTGTTGATATCCCCACGGGATGGGACGTGGACGAAGGGCCCGTGGACCCAAAATCCATAATCCCCAAAGTTCTCGTCTCGCTCACCGTACCAAAACCATGCGCAACCAAGATCGATACCGAAGAGACCCATCACTACGTCGGTGGTCGTTTTGTGCCAGCTGACTTTGCACGCAAGTACGGATTCGAGCCCTTTCCTTATCCGAATGCTGACCAGGTAATGCGCTTACATTAAGTGTGCATTCAACTCTATAAGTACTACCCATTTTCATGGGCACATACTCTATACATCAGACGCCAATATAACGATTTTATGACAATTCTCTTCGACAGATATGTGTTGCTGGCTTTCCCCGTAATTACTTTCTTCTAAAATAGGTCAATTTTTATCGGAAAACTCCCAAAAAAAGCGTATTAGACCAACAATCCAATTTCACAGCATCCTAAAATCACGATCAAACGCCCAAATTGATCAAGATGCCTTTTATCTTCTTCTCCGAAGACACCGATGAGCTAGCTTCGGAGAGTTGCGTTTCTTCTTGTAGGCGTTTAACTCGGAAGTGTAAAAAAAAAAATTTACGATGGTCAATAAAGAATGGTGTTGATGGAACAACAAGTAAAGGTTTAAAAGACAATCTTAAAGTGGGATCGTAGTGAGTTGCGATTCGAAACAAGTTCTATCAACGCAAAGGAACGATTTGTGTGAAAAAAGACTGGACGAAAGGGATTCGCGGTCGAGAAAAGGACCAAAAACAATGGAGGGTTCAAAGAAGGATGAGGTACGGGAAACAGAGTCCAAGAGGGTCAAGGTTTACATATTGGAGCAGAATGAATGGAAGGACACCGGGACAGGGTTCTGTATAGGGAAAACGAGCTATGAAGAGAGTCAGGCGGATGACGGCGAGCGCCAGGAGCGCGCGCTAGCCGCTTACTTGGTGGTTAATGACGAAGAGACGCCTACCAAGACGCTGCTGTGGTCGAAACTGGAGGGCAACATTGAGTATCAGCGGCAGGAAGAAACGCTGATTGTGTGGAAGGATCTTTCTGGCCAAGATATCGCTTTGAGCTTCGAAGAAAGCACGGGGTGCGACGCGTTATGTGAGTTTATAATCAAGATTCAAAAATCTGCTGAAAACAACATTTCGTTGGTTGCAGTGCGCTCCAACGACGATGGCGTGGGGTCTGTCCACGAGATTATCACCGGTCCCGTCAACCTGCCCTGCAATGATCCCGAGCAGGACGAGAAAAAACTGATGGAAGCGCTCAAAATTCTCAACGAAAACACAGCGTTCGAGTATCTGAGGTCGGAGACAATGGAGTTTATCTTGAAAGGCAACTACATTGCTACGTTAATTCAGGTATTCGAAAGAGCAGAGGCGAATCACAAACTCCGAGAGCTGTTAGTCTTGAGCAACATTCTGAAGACTTTGACGCTGTATAACCAAAGGGAAATCCTCGAACAAATGGTCGAAGACGAGCACATAATGGGTGTTGTGGGGATTCTGGAATACGATACGGAATACCCTATGAGTAAAGCAAACCATAGAGACTACCTGCTGCACTCGGGGCCCCATTTGAAGGAGGTTGTTCCATTGGAGAGTGAGGATATGAAGTCCATCATCAAGAAAACATATCGTCTACAATTTCTCAAGGACGTCGTGTTGGTACGATTCTTGGATGAGCACAGCTTCAACCTGATATCCGATGTCATCTTGGATTTACAAACCTGTATCATCGATTTTATACAAACGAAGCCATTTCTATCAAAAATTATGGCCCTATTCACAGCAAACTCTACAAAGACTCCAATTGAAACCAAACGCGATGGAATAAGAATGTTGCACCAGTGTGTTCAAATAACAAAGAACTTGGAACACTCCGAAAAATCGCGATTTTTCAAAGCTTTAGTAAGGGCAGGCCTTTTCAAAATTTTTGACTTCGCATTTGGTATGGAGACAGATAGTGGGATAAGAATCTTGGCTACAGATATGGTGATAAGCATTATAGAGCACGATATTCTGTTAATCAATACGGTCCAAAATGAACTACTCAATCAGCACGAGGTTCTAGATCAAGAGCAACAGCACCTTCAAAGGGAACTTGCTGAAGCTCAACCATCTGGCATCTCTTCAGATGTTTCTTTACTCTCCGTTCTCTCAAAAATCCTTTTAACTGACAAAAGCCTGGGTCTGAAGGAACAAGTTGTCCAAGCTCTCAACACATTGTTACATCCCGAAGGATGTTTGGGCGTTGATTCTGATTACAATGATACCAATGGCATGGACATGATGATGAACTTGAACGATGGCCGCTTGGGAGATGTTGGGTCAGAGAACCTAGTTGATAATGTGAGTTTTCAAATGACGGAATACTTCAACAACTTTTACAGTCAAGTGGCTCCAATTCTCTTCGGCCCTCTCATTCAAGATTCTTACGCGGGGCCCGATGATGATGTTTTGCTAATTTATTTGGTGAAGCTCATTACTTTTATTTCAACGGAGCATAACCGTCGGCTGTCACGAGAATTTATCCTCGAGAATAACATTCTACTTAATATGACCAAGCTCTTGGCTCCACGCCATATGCTTCAGCTGCGCCTAACTGTGGTACGATGTTTGAAGAGCATAGTCTGCTTAAATGACGAATATTATCACAGATACCTAATAGCAGAGAATCTTTATGCGCCAGTCATTGATCTGCTGCGTGAGAATATTAATAAAGACAACCTAGCAAATTCTTGTCTTTTGAACTTCTTCAAGACAGTCTCATCCCAATGTATGCAAGCGCAAGAGTTTAAATCTCGCGATAAAAGGCACTTCATTATTTTAAACAGGCATTTGGTTAAAAAGTACCGGGATGTTTTGATAAAGGTGGACTATGTGCCCTTCACTGCGGAAATGATACGAATGTGTGATGAGGAGGAGAATAATCTCAGCGGCTCAAAAAGTCGGGATGGCGTAAAAGAAGGTAAGCGATCATTTACCGAAGCCCTAGAGACAAACAGAAATAAAATAGGAGAGGAAACTCTTACTTTCAAGAGGGCTATGGAGAAAATAACGTCAGCGCCGCCTGCTACGTCGATCAAAGAGGACGTCCTAAGCAAAAATGTTTAACAGTTGTATGCTTTAGAGACATGTATGTAATCATAATTTAGCATTCTCCTCAGTTAATAAATCTTGAGGATACAAATCTCTTCCAAAATGCGTGCCTAGATGCCACATGCCACCATCAACAATGTGAACAGTGCCTGTTACATATTTGGCCGCGTCTGAGAAAAGGTACACAGTGGTTTCTGCAATGTCTTTAGTGGTCCCAAGCCGCTGTAGAGGGATCTTGGAACATATGCTTTGTTTCGATACTGACCCAGTGAGACGCGATATGCCCTCTGTACCTTCAATTGCACCTGGTGCAATGCAATTACTGCGAACTCCAGAAACGCCGAGCTCTACTGCCAATGCATTAGATAAAGCGTCCACTCCAGCTTTAGCTGCGCCAACGTGGCTCTGGTAAGGAACTCCGTAGTAATGGAAAGTAGCGGAGACAAACAGGATCGAGCCTTTAGTGCGTTGTAACTCTGCTAGACATGCTTTAGCGGTGTTGAAGCTTCCTAGAAGGTCAATAGATACCACAGACTTGAACGCATTCGCTGAAAGCTTCGAGAAAGGAGCTATGAAATTGCCAGCAGCACCCGCAATGACAAAATCAATACGTCCAAATCTTTCTACCGTTCGCGCTACAGCTTCTTCCAACTGTTCGATTTCACGTACGTCAACTCCAAAAATGGGCAAAACACTGTCACCGTCGCTGTCATCACTGTCCTTTCCCCCACCTTTCACACTCAATTCTGATATTTCTCGAGCTGCTTGAACCGTTTTCTCTTTATTTCGACCAACAATAGCAGCACGGCACCCTAATAACACCAATGCTTCAGTCTGCGCGCGGCATATTGTGCCGGCGCCCCCTGTCACGAATGCGACTTTACCCTTGAAAAGCTGCGATTTCCAAGGCCCGTTGACCACAAAACTTTCATCCAAAGAGTTCGGCATCACTCCAATCTAATTAATCTAATTAATAAACAATAAACAGCTGAATTCATCCAAGTCAGACCCAGATTCTGTCCTGGAACGTCTTGTGAACTGATTTGCTTTAAATTAAAGTCGGGGTATTTAAAGTTTAAATTAATTGATGTCATTATTAACGTAACTTTTTTCGTGACACTGCCCTCGGAATAGAGTTCAGATACCCTCGGATAGTTTCAGGCAATAAAAGTTGAAGTAAACTTGAACCTTAATACAAACAGCACTGATGGATCACTAAAACCAATCGAGGCAGATCAGAGCACCATTGTAAGACGCAATTTTGCATTAGAAAATGTCCGAAGAATGGAAGGTAAACCCAGATAACCGGAGAAGGCTTTTACAGCTACAGAAAGTGGGAAGCAACAAGAAATGTGTGGATTGCGAGGCACCAAATCCGCAATGGGCATCGCCAAAATTTGGTATCTTCATCTGTTTGGAGTGTGCAGGTCTTCATAGAGGATTAGGGGTTCACATTTCGTTTGTCAGATCTATCACTATGGACCAGTTCAAGCCAGAAGAGCTAGAAAGAATGGAAAAGGGTGGAAACGAGCCTTTCACTGAATACCTGACCTCTCACGGTATAGATCTCAAATTGCCTTTGAAGGTCAAATACGATAACCCCATTGCCTCAGACTATAAGGACAAGCTTACAGCCTCGATTGAGGGCACAACGTGGGAGGAGCCTGACCGGTCAAGTTTTGACCCGGCCTCACTGACATCCTCTGGTCACGCGGCTGCTGCTGCTGGCAAAACGACCTCCCCTGCGGCTGCTGGGACTAACGCTGGCTCACGTAGCGAGAATGCGCCTTTAGAATCTCGTCGGACTTCCCCTTCAGTTGCCGAATTGCAAAAGGAGAAAAATGAAGCTTACTTTGCGGAGCTTGGCAGCAAAAACCAGAGCAGATCAGAGGCCTTGCCTCCATCGCAAGGTGGCAAGTACCAGGGATTCGGTAATACCCCGGTTAAGCCACAAGGGCAGGATCTGAACGGTTCTCTTGCGACCCTGTCACTGGGAAACCTACAAAAAGACCCGCTAGGCACTTTTTCCAAGGGCTGGAGTTTGTTTTCAAGTGCAGTGACCAAATCCATGGAGGAAGTCAACGATACCATGATCAAACCCGGTGTCCAGCAGATACAATCTAAGGAACTTTCTGAAGAGGCCAAGAGAGCAGCAGCTCAATTTGGCCAGAAATTTCAAGAAACGTCAAGTTATGGTTTCCAGGCATTTTCAAACTTTACTAAAACCTTACAGGGTCAATATCAACAAGCTTCCCAAAATGCACCTGCTGCTGAGAGCCAATTCTCCAAACTGTTCGACAGTATGAGTCAAGAGCATGAAAATAAGGTTGCCAAAGCCTCTGCACCAAATTCCAAAAAGCCAGAGGATGAGTGGGATGAATTTTAGGCCAATGTGAAGAAACACCCAAAGCAGAATGATATAGGGTTGAGAACGCCTCAAACACACGAATGCGGATTTTTAATAAATTTCAATATCTTTTTAATAAAGTAATAAGGCTTCCAATTATTGTTTCTGATGGAATTAACGAATTTAGTCAAGAAATCTGTTTTGAGTTTTTTGTTCAACAAGAATCTTTACCATGGCAGCAGAAGTAATTAATAGGTCTAAATACTCCAATAGTCACCCAAATAGCAGGCAGTGAGAGGGTTCCAATCTAGTCTAAAATAGGTGTTTAAAGAATTGATAGGTGCGATTACCGATTTTGAACATACTCATCCCTTCGTCAATGGTGATCAAGTTGAAAGCGAAAGATGTAATCAGAGATGAAGAGATCAAGGTCATCTACTGAGGCTCAAGGGAGCTAGAAGAAGTGATGGCACCTTCCTTCATTGATAATCTTCCTAAGAAGCTTAGAGAAGATGTTAAGCATATCTGTGCTGGTAATGAAAACACGCTAAAGGTGCTTGAAGAGCTCTACAATTATGCCAAAGGAGATGAGGAGTTGAAGCGTAAGGTTAAGGAAGAATCAACAATATCCGAAGTTACAGAAGACGCAGTAATATTTCAATTAAAAGATGTTTCAGTTCTTGCTCCTTTCCGCAAAAAGTTGAATCTGATAATTTCAGTATCACCTATCAGCGGCAAGCCCGCACTTTCTCTGTCAAAAGATATGATTCCGCAATTGACAGTTACACAACTCAACAATAGTGTAAAATTCGCAACGTTTTTACCTTTTCCCGAAAAGAAAAATATGATTTACTTATTCATATGTTATGGTCAAGAGCCCGACCGCAGTGTCAATGAATTTCTGCTAGTGGCTATGAACAAGGAAGCGACCCTGAAGCAATTCAAAACAACAAATATACTGACAAACGAGGCAGCTGATTTTTCAGCTTGCGTTGATTATATTAGAAAGCAAGCCATTTTAGTGGGATTCCGGATTTCTGATCCTTTCACAGCGTCTAGTTCCAATTCATCTTTCCACGTGGAGGCGCATCGTGGTACCAAAGAGGGCACTCTTTATTTTCTACCAGATCATGTCCTTTTTGGGTTCAAGAAACCTATACTTCTTTTCTCATCCCAAGAAATTGAGTCGATAACGTACTCTTCAATCACTAGACTAACATTTAATGTCACTTTAATAACAAAAACCGGTGAAAAGTTCGAGTTCTCTATGATTGATCAAAATGAATACACACTTATCGATGACTACGTGAAACGGAAGCAAGTCATTGACAATTCAATGAGTGAGGAGAACAAAGCCAAAACTGCTCACAAAGACCAGAATGCAACCGAGTCTTCATCGCTATTGGAAGAAGCTGCGCAACAACTCAAAGGAGAAGGTGGCATGGGTATTGGTTCTGACGACGAAGAAGCAGATGTTGACTTCGAGATCGAAAGTAACTTGTCTGATGGCAGCGAATCAGGATCTGAATCTAGCGACGAGGACGATAGCGAAAGTGAGGACCAGGATACTCAAAAAAGTAGCTCAAACGCTTCTGCTTCGCAAAAGGACAATGAAATTCTCGACACAGAAGATACCGATATGAAAGGTGCTGATGACGACAATGTTTCAATAACCATGGAGGAAGAAGAGATTGCTAACGGGGAAGAAGGGGAAGAAGAGGAAGAAGTGGAGGAGCAAGAAGCAGACGAAGATGAGACAGGAGACGAAGAAGAGGACTCCGGAGTTGAATACGACTAACTCTCAACTTGTTGCCAAGGCTCCGTTGACATATAGCATCTGTTGAACAACATGTAATTAGTTCAGTCCTCTAGCACATAATTACCAAGCTTATCCATCTTGAGGTTTGCAACGCCGCTCGAAAGAGCTTCTACGATCCTCTCGTTCTCTTCATCCAAGTCCTCACCATTTTCATCAGAGTCTTCCTCTTCTTCGGAACTGTAGTAGTCTGACTCATCAGAATAACCCGCTGAATAAACCTCTTCCGAGTCCGAAGTGCCTTGTAATCCTTCTTCACTCTTATTGCCACTGACTTCTTTCCGCATTTGTGCTGCTGCCTCTTCCCACCTCTTGTCTCCGGGATGCTTTTTACTGAAACCAGACGCTTGCACAAGCTCATCCAGATTATCGCATCTTTTCACATCCCTCGAGAATACTGGGTAGGGGTATTTGTAACCATCACCAAATCCGTCCTCGTCCAACATAGACTCATCAACAACCGGTTCGTACTTCAACTTCTTTGCGAAAAACCTTCTAATACAGTCAACATCTCTCTTGAAGTATTCTTCAGCATCTTGATGCTGAATTGAAATACATTGCGGGAAGTCGATGACGATAAATCCACAATCATCAGCATCGGTAACTTTGTTCTTTATCATGATGTTGAACTCATTGAAATCACAATGAATGAGACCGTGGTTGGCTAGTTTCACAATGAAGCTCATCAAGTCACTGTAAAGTTTAGGCAGGTTCTTGTGCGAACGCATTCTCCTCATCGGGTACCCATCAATAAGCTGCATAAGAATCATATGACGGGAGTTGTCGAAGGGTTCAGGAACAACAAATCCCTTAGAGTACAACAGAGACATAAATTGGTATTCTTTGTTCGCAGCAAGGCGAGACAAGAACATCCAGCTACCGCTCTGGTTGCGCTTCAGATAATCACGATTGTTTTTCACAGTCGTGAAGGAGGTCCGCCCCAGACGATGGATTTTCAGAACCCTGGGAGTGCCGTCTTTGGCACTCACACGATACACATCAGATTCCTTACCAACACCGATCACATTACCAATAGAATAAACTGTATCTCTATTCAGCATCGCTTTGAGGCCAAGGTAGTCAAACCCATTGTATGTCAGCCGGAACCCATCATACTTGATATTTCTCATTCGGGAAACCAAATTCAACTTTGCCAGATCACCGATCGATCTATTAGTCCCGGATTGCGACCTCATACCCGATATTTGATGAATCATAGGAGTCGGAACTACTTCGTGATTCCTAGACCCTTGTTCTACCGCTTGAAGGACGCGAAAGTCCTCTGCAGTCATGTACCGCATATTGCTAGTGTCGAGCTTCATATTAGTGGTATCGACAAGTTGAGATTAAGCTTACAGGCTATACTAGACAGGGTAGTTATCAACTCCTTCTACCTCATCGCGCCAGTCAAAGATCTAAATTTTTCACCAAGGACGTCTGTATGGAAGCTAGAATTGTACACGTGAGATATATCCTCCAAGAGACTGTTGACGACAGGAAAACCTGGAAGGCCCCAAGAACTACTCGGAACGTGGGTAGTTTATATGTGAATTCGAGCCGTTGGACTACCATAGCCAGGTTTTTATTTCTAGCTTTGGGATAATTTTTAATATTTCTGCAGTTTTCACTGGGTCGTCAAAGAACTTGAAAGGATGATTACTTCCAATATTGAAAGTGAGAGCACTCAGTACTGAGTCTTTGGATTTCTCCGGGACGTATGAGTTTATAGTGTAGATTCCTACTTTATTTAATCGGAGATCAAAGTTTTAGTCTCCCATTTATAAGCATAAAAGTCAATACTATACCTTTGATATATACCTAGATAGAATTCCGTGCCTCTTATCTGTTCCCTGATATCTTTCTCCTGTTCCCAACACTTCTGAGCAATCCGTTTAGTGCCTATGATGATGACCGATGCCACGGCGGTGAAACTGTGGGAAGGGTTCAGGCCCAGGAGGACCGCCATGACCAGTATGAGGAGGAGGGGGTGGAGGAGAAAAAGTAGAGAGCCCATGGGGATGGATAGAATGGTAGGGAAAAGGTGTCTCTTCTGATTGTGTGCAAGTAAAAGGAGAACGGGGATGGTGATGGCGGTGAGGGCTGTGAATATGTTGCCATGGCTCTTCAAAGTACGCTTGTGGGAATTGCTTTCCATATTGATGATTCAGAGGTCCGGGAGGAGGGCGTCTCAGCATGTGATGGTGATGAAAGTGATGGGCTACTTCATGCAGACCGGTGCGTGGGCCATGAGGACAACGATTGCGACGGTTTCTGGAATGATTGCGGGACCGTCTACCTCCTCTAGGTGGATTTTCGTGGATATGGGGGGTATCAGGTTCAGATCTAAAACAATTACTCAGTCTTGGCTCCCCAAGGTGAAGTTTTCTTTGCATTTCTTGCGAAATATCTGTTCCGTCGTCATCATCACCGTCGTCGTACATCTTGGTATCTGAAAAGAATTCATTCATAGGACTGAGAGTGGCACTGGAAGGAGGAGTCATTGTAGCAGCCAACAGAGCCATTTGCATTCAATCTTCGACCTCTCTAAATGACGTGGGAAAGCTTGGCAATATGCTATACAGACATATGTGTACTTATATATAGTGTACCTATGTGTCGTATAAGAAATAGTGACAGAATTACTCAGGAATGGTCAACGTTTAAGCCCAGTAAGGCTAAAAAAAGATGCGAAGCTAAGCCCAGAAATCGATACAAAGCCTTCAGCATTTATCCGCAGTTAGTAGGATGAATTTACTAAAGTGAGCTACGTCACAATTGAAGAATTTAAGCTGAAATGAAATTGTTGATGAGAAGGAACTAACCTGTATACTCTCTTATAAGGAAGTTTACAGAACTCAGAGCTTGGAAACAAGTCCGAGTGAAGGCTTTAGAACGATGCTTTTTGTACATTAACTTATATCGGCGGAAAAGCTAAAACCTATACATATGTAAGACTAGATACACAGAAAAGATGTTGGGGGTGGTTCATTAAGTTTTTAAAAAAATTGTGTTGTATGCTTTCAAAATTTTAAAAGTTCTTAACGAGTGGCCATAGCCTTGGTGACAACTCTCTTCAAGCCAACTTCAGCCTTTCTCAGGTCGTCGGCAGAGGAGTCCTCGATCTCCAAAGCAGCCATAGCGTCGGACAAAGCAGTCTCGATCTTAGACTTGGCACCTCTCTTCATCTTGGAAGACAAGACTGGGTCGGTGACGGTTTGCTCAATAGAGGCAACGTAAGACTCCAATCTCTGTCTGGCCTCGTGCTTCTTGGCGAAAGCCTCGTCAGCAGCCTTAAACTCCTCGGCTTGGTTAACCATCTTCTCGATCTCGTCGGAAGACAATCTACCGACAGCGTTGGAGATAGTGATGTTGGCGGACTTACCGGTGGACTTCTCGACGGCGGTGACCTTCAAGATACCGTTGGCGTCGACCTCGAAGATAGCCTCCAAGACTGGCTCACCAGCTGGCAAAGGTGGGATTCCCTTCAAGTCGAACTCACCCAACAAGGTGTTCTCGCTACAGTTGACACGCTCACCTTGGTAAACTGGGAACTGCACAGTGGTCTGGTGGTCAGCCACGGTGGTGAAAGTTCTTCTCTTGATGGTTGGGACAGTGGTGTTTCTTGGCACAACTGGGGCAAAGACGTTACCTTGCATGGCGACACCCAAAGACAATGGGGCGACATCCAACAACAACAAGTCCTTGGTGTCTTCGGAAGTGGATTGACCGGTCAAGATAGCACCTTGAACAGCGGCACCGTAAGCGACAGCCTCATCTGGGTTGATGGATTTCTCCAATTGCTTACCCTCGAAGAAGTCAGACAACAACTTCTGGACCTTTGGAATTCTGGTAGAACCACCGACCAAAACGACCTCGTCGATCTGGGACTTGGCGATCTTGGCGTCCTTCAACACCTGCTCGACAGGCTCAAGAGTGGACTTGAATAGAGCGGCGTTGATGTCCTCGAATCTAGCTCTGGTGATAGAGGTCTCGAAGTCCTCACCCTCGAACAAAGAGTCAACCTCGATGGTGGTCTGGGTGACGGAAGACAAGGTTCTCTTAGCTCTCTCAGCGGCGGTTCTCAATCTTCTTAGAGCACGGGCGTCGTTAGAGATGTCTAGACCAGTCTTCTTCTTGAACTCAGCCTTGAAGTGGTCCAACATGTTGGTGTCAAAGTCCTGACCACCCAAGTGAGTGTTACCGGAGGTAGACTTGACGGTGTACACACCACCAGCGATGTGTAGCAGGGAAACATCGAAAGTACCACCACCCAAGTCGAAGATCAACACGTGTCTCTCCTTCTCGGACTTACCAGCACCTAGACCGTAAGCAATGGCGGCGGCGGTAGGCTCGTTGATGATACGTAGAACGTTTAGACCAGAAATGGCACCGGCGTCCTTGGTGGCCTGTCTCTGGGCGTCGTTAAAGTAAGCTGGAACAGTGATGACAGCCTTCTCAACCTTTTGGCCGATCTTGGCCTCGGCGATCTCCTTCATCTTGGTCAACACCATGGAGGAGATTTCCTGTGGGGAGAAAGTCTTGGTCTCGCCCAAGTACTCGACCTCGATGACTGGAGCGTCGTTGACGTCGATGACCTTGAATGGCCAGGTCTTCATGTCGCTCTGAACGGACTCATCGTCGAATCTTCTACCGATCAAACGCTTAGCGTCGAACACAGTGTTTCTTGGGTTCAAAGCAGCCTGGTTCTTGGCGGCGTCACCGATCAATCTCTCCTCTGGGGTGAAAGCAACGAAAGATGGGGTAACACGGTTACCTTGTTCGTTGGCGATAATCTCGACAGACGACTCGTAAGTCGCAACACAAGAGTAGGTGGTACCCAAATCGATACCGACAGCACCTGCGAAAACACCTTCAGCCATTGTGATATGTAAGGATTGAGCTTTTTGAGCGAAGCAAGATCTGAGAGCGTAAGGGAAGAGAAAAGATCCGACTCTGCCTTGCAAAGTTTTATAACATGGCTGAAAAATTTTTTCACGCCGAGCGCGAGACCAGTGCGATGCCCTGCTCGTTTCTTTTGCCAAAAACTCGTGGTCAGCGTTGGGCGGATGTGCGTTGATTGGCCCAGTTAGTTCGCAGTGCCGTTCTGATTTGTTCGCGGATGAGCTAGAGGTTAATGGGACGGTGCGATGAGGATGGGCACCGGGGCGATACATGCATTGTAGTCAATGGTGTGGGGGATGGGAGTGTCAGTGTAGGGACAATGTAGGGATAATGTAGGGTCAACGTAGTTCTGGTATGATAGTGTAAACGAATCATTGAAGAAGAGAAGATGCGATGGTTGCCAGTTGATTTGGAGGATTGGTGGTGCTTCCATTGATTTAGCGGGAAAGATGAGCCATGTACCAGTTTAGCCAGTTCGCATAGGGGCCGGAGTTTGAGCTTACAATCTAAAATTGTGCCATTAAGTCATTCAGAGAGCAAATCATTGTTCCAGGACTTTGCAAGTGTTGGTGCTTTGAGAACATGTAAAGGAATCTCGGGTATGGAAGGGTGAGGATGGGATTTGAAGTTTGAAACGTTCTGGAAAGGAGGTACTTTGGATGTTTTGCAGGGAAATAATTGAGCCAAAGGAAGCATAATTGTGCAATTGTTGCAGATGATGGTTTGATCAATTGGCAATTCCAATATCGACTGTCCAGTGCAATTGGCGAATCTGGCCAACAGCAAGGCAGATAATTTAGTAGTCTGTGATGCCGAGTCGAATGGGGAGCATTACAATTACTGGTCTTATTCCTGAATCCCCTATCAAGCCAGAGCAAACGAAATGAATCTCTTTAGTCTGCAGTAAAGTTACTGCGTGAATGGCAGTGCAAGGAACATACTCCGAATTATTCGGTGGCAAAAGATATAATGGACAGTGATTAGAGTAGGAAGTATTGAGCAGATGCGGTGCAACTGCCAATACATATTTGACGTGCTGTGGCTATTGAAACGGAGGCCTGAGTTAATTTCTTGAAATTACAGTCCACCATTGTTTGCCTTGAATTTGGCCCCTGGTTTGCCACTGGTTCTGCTGTCCTCCTTCTACTCCTCACTTGTCTTGAAATCGGGAAAAATGGCTTGAGTCATTCTTAATTGAGATCTCGTAGTATCCAGTACCCCGCCTGTCCCTACATTTCCCAACCTCTTGTCTTATTTTGTAGTTTCCTCTTGTTTTTAGTGGTTTGTTTTTATATTCTTAGCCGCCAACAAACCTAATTTTATTAGAGCTCGTATGCTAACAAGCGCCTATGTTCACAAGCGCTTATGTTCACATCCTTTAAAAGGTGATAAAACACCAGAGTAATGTCATAACTACACATCCTTGAGCTTCGTACAAGACCCTCTAATATCTCAACCTTTACTCAATTTCCAGAGCAGCTATAGTTCTCTTACCGCGACAGCCTCCACGTATTCATTATCGCTAAACATATAGTATTTAAAAAGAGGCTATCTGAATCTACCCATTATCAACAACCGCGAGCACGTCGTGGGTTGCTCCGATAAGCCGAAAGTTGTGTATCAATTAGACAAATGGCCCGCGCGGCAGAATCCATATCACCAGTAATTGACAGCTGCTGCTCAACAGAATTAGGATTAGCCAGTTGTTCAGCACTGAGACGAGTTGCAATGGGTAAGATTTTTATAGTTGCGCGTGATTCCTGGCGTAGTCGCTCGATTCGTGTGCCCTGTCTGCCAATTAGGAATGAAACTTCGGGTTTGTTGAGCCGGATCGTATAAGTTGTGATACCTGGCGCTGTTGTTGGCGTCAGAGATGAACCCACTACTGGCAGAAAGTTTCCAGAAATTCTTGGTAACCTGCTGGGAGGAATTGCAGGTGCTGTCGTATCAGGCAGGCATTTATAAAAGTTGTGAGCGACAAGCTGAACACAGTCGTCAAAAATTGTTTGAAACAGCTCGCCTTCGCATAGATCCAGCGTCACAGTACGTGCATTGAGTGTGTACTCACGCGTTCTCAGTTTCAGCGCATGAGTACGTATCAAATGGACCATCTCGCGCGGTAGAAGCATACACACACGATTCCCGCAAATTGCCCGCACCAGCGTGGCATCTAGCGGACACTCAACCACAACCGAATGATAAGAGTTGGCTGTAACTTTCAAGCTAAGATAAGTGCTACCCCAACTCAGCAGCTCCGACTGTTCCAAAAACCGGCGAGCCTGGTATCGCGTAACCACAAATCTGGCACACGGGACTTCCTCCGACACCACTAATGCCACCCGCACACTAACCTGGCTTCTAATACCCTTGAAAACTTGTTCCAGCTCGGTTTTTACCGACTCCTTAGCACGGTCCTCACACTGCGCTCGAGTCTCGCTAATCTGGCCACAAACACTTTTGTCAGCACTTCTTAATACATCTCTTAGCTCCACTCGAATCCTGATTTGCTGTTCATTTTCAGGTTCGCCTCGCGACCCGCTTTGTGGTCTCTCGACCATAGACATTACCCTTGGCGGCTAATGTTATTGTGAGCACTTTATAGCTATCTGCCAATCTCAAGACGCCTACCTGGCCAAACTAGATCCACGCAATCTGATTCTACACACTCGTGCTAATATATACGTATACGCTAGTGCTTATTTGTGGAATTCATTAGCAAGTTGATGTTGTGTCGCGGAGCTGTAGCGTAAACGTTTTATAGCTGACGGGCGATGTTTAGATCTGGATCACGTGCTTTGCGGCATGGTAGATGAACAGGAACTGATCGACCATTTGGACCATTTTGAGCCGCTGAGATCTCAGTTGTTGTACTATTTGCTCCACAAGGTCGTGATCGTAGTTTTCGAGTGGCTGGGCCGCTGTAAAATCGTATGTGTCGTGAAATAAGTGGTCAAGCGTGATGAAAGTGCCAGTACGGCCAACACCCGCAGAGCAGTGCACGATCATGGGGTTTTCAGGAGAATTGAGGCTGTGAGCATGACGAGAGAGCTGAAGTATGGGCACAATTTCATCGGGCTTAGACATGTCACGCCATTGGTCAAAGTAAAAATGGTGTACAGTTTTTGTAGGAAGCCCAGGTTGAGTGGGTACCAGCTCCAGAGTTGTCAGCGTGTAGTCGTTTTCACGAACACTAGAACACATTCGTACCTGGAGTTCAGTTTCGAAGACAGAGTTGCCCTGCTCTTGCGGTACCATAAGAGGCGAGGATGCATCTCGTGGCCAGTACTCAAAGCACTTTTGGCGACCGCCCTCAACAAGCGGTGTCACCATAACTACCACTATATTTTTGCCAGTACACTGTTGATAGCACATTTGCCAGAACTGTGGCCAGGAGCCTCGCGTGGGACCCTGTGTTGCGATATAATGACCCGGGCGAGCTGATTGTTGCGGTACTTGGACCTTCACATATGACGCATTGATGTAATCGTTCCCAGATTTGGTACGTAGCTTCACTCGATTACGCTCATACGGCATGATGTTCACGTACCGATTTCTGGCGTCGTTGACCTCATCAACAGAAGTTCCAAGGCTCCATCGTGAGTCCGATGGATTTAGTGTTGCATCTCGCAGCCGAAGATCCTCTTGATGTTGAATAAACCGAAATTTATCAACGATATCTTGCGGGGTCTGATTTAAATACCATGGTAAATGCTTGCCTCCCATTTATGGCTTCTTTCTGTTCGAGTTAATCTTTAGATACAGGTTTTATTCCATCGGGTGATAAAATAGATATTCAAAAAACACTCCACAGTACAGATCTAAGACAAAGACTGACAACTACCACGGATAGTCCGAGACTAAACAGTCCAACATGGACAACAAGACGCCGCAGGGCTCGTACTCTCGAAAGTCGTTTCTCTCACTGAGAAATCTTGGCGAAAATGCCAAGAAAAAGGAACTGCCATCGTCCAGAACATCTCTATCGCAGCTGAAGCTCAATATCTTAACAGATGGTAAGGACTGGGAGATTCTTGAAGACTATGGGCTAGAAGAACTAAGAGATGGGTTTTTTGATCCTATTTTTACTAAGCATGAGAACGTTACTACGTCCGAAGAGGGCGATGACCTTGAAACTACGCCCAAAAAAGAGCCAAGAAAGCGAGTAACAGAGCAAATATCTGACAATGTGCTTCAAATGCAGCAAAATTGGCAATCTATGCTCAAGTTTTCACTTGCGTTTTTCATTGCTATTTGCATCTGTCTGATTCACCCTTCTGGAAAATGGTTGGGGCATCGCTATCGCTATTTCATGCCCATTGCCGTTTTATTACACCACCCAGCACGGAACATCGGTATTCAGGTTGAAATGACGATCGGTTCGGTTGCAGGTGCTGCGTTTGGTATGGCATGGTCCGCACTAGCTTGGTATATTTCCGTGGCTACAAAACCCGCTGCCAACCACCAGGGCGGCATTTTGTTTGCAAGCATGTTTCTGGCAGTCTTTTTTTCTTCATGGTTACAAGCTGCCAAACAAAGGCTTCTGTATTTCTCTCTGTCTTACGGGATTGCGATCTGCTTCCTACATACCGTCGATCTGGTCACTGCAAAGTCCATGCTCGACTGGAAACTATACTGGGACTTTGGAATCCCATATTTATTCGGACTTTTACTCTCACTTATTGTGTGCGTCGTCGTATATCCACATGCGGGCCAATCTGAGATTGTAACCAAGTTCTCTTCTTCGGTGCGTTCCATAAAACATCTTTTGGTGAAGTTTCTTGAGTTGGACGAATGTGGAAACCTTGAAATGCTACATTCACTCCAGAAGAAGATCGGAAATCGCATTGATTTCGATGTTTCTGAGGGTATGAGAGAGTTTCTGAATCAATTCACGATCACAAAAATTGACGAAGCGTCACTACTGACATTCCGCAATACGATAACCTTTGCTGCAGCACCTCTGCGGTCGATGCCTACGGACCACAAGCTTCTGACTAAAGTCGAGTTGGAGGAGTTTTACCATGAATGCCAAGGCAAATTTAACGAGGGTAATGAGGACACTTCGAATGGCGATACTAACATGCCTGTATCTGGGGTAGCGACACCTCTGCCCAGTGCCTTGCGTCCCCTGAAATTCGATGAGCACACTAATAAACAAATGTATATTAGCGTTTTGAGGTCAGCCTTTTCGAGAAGTTTGCTTGAACTTTTGGTTGAAATGATTGCTCTTTTGGAGACAATCGAAAATGCCTTAGAGACTTTCACCCACTACAATATCTTTCATTCAGATTCAGCTGACATCGAAGGTCAACTGAACGGCCATATTCACAAATTGAAACGAAAAATCTACAACCTAGATGTTTCTTACAAAGAATTCACGGCATCCAACTTCTTTAGCAAAGATCTCTTATCTGATCCTCAATCAACAGACTCCTTTTTGTTTTTGAGATATTTGAGACAAAGCGCTAAGAATATGATTCCTGTTGCAACTTGCGTCATAGGAATGAGCACTAACCTACGTTGGAGAATAGAACTACCACATTATCCTTTGCGCCGCGCGTTAAACCGTCTACCTCACCGTTGTAGTATTGATCAAGGCGCTAAGTCCCTTCTCCATTACTTCGAAACGAAGTCCGATGTGGATGATATATTTGAAGAGCTGTACAACAGTTATACATCGAAACACAAGATGGAAACAAATGAGAGTAACCAGAAAGGCAAGATCAAAGCGACAGTACGAGCAATCGACCATAAGGATTTCAGTTTACACACAACTACTCACCCACTGCGGTACAAACTATGGTTAATCAGTAGCCAAATTATATCTTACGAGAGTAGATGGGCACTGAAAATTGCAATAGTCATGACATTTCTGGCTTTGCCGTCGTGGTTATCTCAATCCTTTAAGTGGTATCAAGAATACCAATGCTGGTGGGCTCCTTTATCGCTGCTCATTCTGGCAAATCGTCGACACAGTGGTAACTGGCCATCAATGGGTCGGAGAATCATGTGCGCCTTGACTGGTGTTTTCTGGGGTTGGTGTGCAAACCAAGCAAGGCACTTTGGCAGTCCATATGTCGTCGCCACGTTTGCGGGATTGTTATGCTTCGTTCTTTCGTTCAATTTCTTTGCCAATAATCACACAAAATCCAGTTTCACTGGCCTTGCGTGCTTCGTCATAATCGCGCTAGAACCCTACAGTAAAAGCAATCAGTTAAATACAGCTGGCATCTGGAAGAATACATGGATTACTGGCTTGTCATTGCTCTGTGGTATTGCGCTTTCGATCCCAATAAACTGGATCTTGTGGTCCTTCACCGCTCGCCAAGAGCTACGGCTTTCTGTTTCATCACTGCTTGCACATATGAGTCAATCATACCAAAGTGTAACCGATCGGTATTTGTACAGAGATGCGAATGACGCCCCTACGGATCTGACTCTACAATTTTCCAGTATACGAGAAGTTCGGCTTTCCCAGAGCTTGATTGCAGTCAGAAGATTGTTGCAAAAAGCTCGCGAAGAACCTAATTACATCTTAGAATTCAAAGCTGACGTGTATGCACAACTCCTTGACTGTTGCGAGTATATGCTCGAAAAGATGGTTGAAGCTAGAATCTCTGGTCAATATTTTGAGGTATGGGACCAGGATAACAATAGTGCGATTTCAAGGGCCCTTTTGTCGTTGCGGCGCGATAGCGTGTCATCAGTAATTTTCGTACTGTACATGCTTTCGAACTGTTTTGTGTCGAGGAACATGATACCCATGTACCTCCCAAACTCCATTATGTCACGGAAAAAGTTGTTCGATTTCATTTCCAAGTTCGAGGCAACCTCCGAGTCGAGAAGCGCTACGGCTACGGCTGTTTCCAAGTCCGAGTCGGCCGGCTCTGAAAACAAGGAGCGGACCGCCGAATCGCCCCCAGCCGACTACGACAAGTCTCACTGGACCCAAATTCACGGCATGGCTTTTGCCCGTGCCTTTACCGACATCAGCGAAGTTGTACAAAAGCTTGCCAATTTAAGCCGTCAAATTTTGGGCGAAGAGATGTGTTCTTAAACAAATACATGGCGCCAAGCAGACATTTATAAAATCATAGAATCTACAAATAATCTAATATCTATCGTCGTACTCAAAATCATCATTAAGCAGGGATAGAGAGCGTGTCAATATCTTGCTTCTTGGTACAAGCAACCGAGCTCACATCCTCTTTAGGCTGTTTTCTTGGTGCTTGAGAAAATAGTATGATAGACCACAATGAGCGAGAAGGTCACGACCCCAAACGTGATTGCCAATGTATTCAATTGCTCGTCGCTAATCATCTTGGTGCAGACACTCTGCTTTGAGAAACAGTTGTGTGTTTGTAGCCTTTGAGCTGCTGTTAACCTGTCAATTACCAAATCAATGAGCACTTATAACGAAAAATAGACTGATGCCAACTGTCCATATGTTGTGACAGTATACAAGTTCAGCTATCAACTCGGACATGCTGGCATTCCTATAGTATGATAGTTGAATACCAGGCTATTTATTTTAGTTGATTGAACTTTATGAGTTCAGCGGCGGGTCATATGCCTCCAATATAATTTCTGGGGTTATTTTGCAGTATATCTTCTAATGTCTCACAGAGCACTAAACGAAGGGGAGAACCCTCGATATGTTCCCCTTGTATGATATTGCAACAACGAACAAATAACGCCCGCAATTTTGTGTCCTATTATTTCGTTTTTACACAGAGTTACGGTTGCAATATTCAATGAAGTAGCGAGATAGAATACGAAAGGCAGATTTATTATATTTATTACACAGTACATCGACAAGTTATGAAGTAGGCATAAACAGATCTCCGGTTAGAAATAATGTTTGAAGCTGTACAGAATTACCATTTGCATAATGTTTCACGCAGAGACCAGTGCGCGACTGTTTGGCAACTTGCCACTAAATTTTAAGTATCTCTCTTTGACCATCGGGTGACAGAATAATAAAGTATTGAGCAAAAGTTATTTGACACCTATGTTTTGTAGAAGTTTGTCATAGGAAGTTGATAATCTGAGTAGTATTAACACATTTGTCGCTCGACAGCATATTTAGCAACCTGCATTCCATCCGTATGGTTTATTCATCACTACGTTATAATGCAGATTCCAATTGTTTTAAACCATAGAATTCGAGTAGAGAAAACTATGAAATGAAACGCTTCAACAATATTTTTGACGCTCTGAAATGTAATCTTGTCCAGTTCATTTGGTCTGTTCTGCAATCGTGATCGGAAATCACCGTAGATCAGCCTCACATTCAGGCAACTGAAGATATCTTCATTTAGAGTGTCATAGGTTCAGCATATAAGAGGTATCAAGATGGCCTTAATTTACGGATCATCGGATAGAACAGTACCAACGATTTGGGACTTCAGGAAAGATGTCTCGCGTCACCAGAATATTAGTTTGCAAAAGATACATGCACAAACCCTAGGCGTGGATTATCCAGGTGCACGAAGTTTAATCAATCGTTTGTTATAAGTGGGTTACACCGGCCAGAGCGACGCTGGCCTGCGTGCATATTAAATAATATACATGAGGCAATACTTTCAAACTACTAACGCCTTTGTGATAGACAAGACTTGAGAATGAGAACCGGCGACTGGGAATAGTCAAAATAAAACTACCAAGGACGTACCAGCTCTCTATCAGCGTGAAATGTAGGTAGTTAGGTGTGTTTCCAGGTAAACTCTTTTGTCACCTGACAAAGCAAGAACTTAGCTAAGTTCGCACATCAAGACCTGCCTTCAACTGGTCCTAGGAAACTGAGAGAACGAGAGACAGTAAGATGAGAGGCTCTCCGAGGAGTATAGAAGAGTTTCTCTACCGTAAACTGATGGAAAGCGAGAGTTTCCATCGCTTTGTGCGGAAAATCTATTACAAAGTTAATGGCCTTCACGAGCCGCATAGTAGTGCCTCTATACCACATGCAGATCAGCTCTTTCGTCCCACCACATTTCAGAAATTCAAGGCATACAGAATTTTGTTCTGGGATGAGATACGGGCTACAATGGGGTTCACAAGGAAGTTCAACAATCAATTATAGGCATTTAGGCGTTGATTAATCATATTCTGTTATTATTAGGATTACTATGTACTATATATACGAAAAGGATACGGGTGCGGCCACTTGAGATTCCTGAAGTCAATTAGTGTGTGCAGAACGGTGTCAAAAGTATTGCAACTCGAATTAGTGGAAAGTAGCTAGCAGCGTATCTGCATATGCGAAA
>JAKTSC010000083.1:0-33096 GCA_030580015.1 Lachancea waltii | reverse complement strand
ATTTCTTTTGTTATTCTTTTTTTTTCCTCGATTTCTTTTTTTTTTTTTCCTTCCACCTTCCCAAGCTCATCGGCACGAGCGGCCGCCGAAGATGTGCATATTGTTTCTTTGGCGATGAGCCTGCAGCAGAGTGTACCACGAACCATTAAATAGGAGTAACTCGGGACAGTTTAAAAGAAGTATTGTCAGTTGTGAGTTTTATAAACAGTATCCATCTATCTGTAAAACATCTTAAAGCTTTCTCCCATTTCAATCAGGGACGTTTGGTACACTGGAGTCAAACAACACTGGAATCATATCATATTTATTTGAATTTTCGCTTTTAAAGGACTTTGAACGATGAGCACGATGATTAGTGAAACAGGATTTGGAATGACAGGATTCCCAGTTCAGCACGATAGAATGGCGCAGGGCGTCATTGGTGCTGAACCACACATCGATTCAAATGGCGAGGTGTGGGCAGAAGATGAGGAGCTGACATTTCCGTCGTTCCCCAAGCGTTTTCATTCGCAGCCAAACGACGAGGACTCGGTGGACGAAACCGAAGCTGGCTCGGAATCCGTGTCAAGTTTCGTGGGCTCCGACATTGAACACTTGCTGGGCAAGGACGAGTCTGTCACCACCAACGCGGATTTCTGGCGCGAGGTGCGCACTTCGTGCGACTACGAGCCAAGCTCGGTCTCCCACGGCAGCGAACAGGAGGAGGAGCACTCCAATGGAGAGGCGCAGGCGCCTTCTTCGCCACTATCCCCGCACTCGCCTCTTTCGCCGCTTTCGCATGACTCCATCACGGAGACTCGCCTCGAGGACTTTATCCGTGACATCGGGTCCCTCAATTCGGCCTCTCCAGACAACTTTCAGCCAGACTTTCAGATCAAGCGGTTGTGTTTCCGTGACGCAGACGGCAAACTCGCCCTCACCGCATCCGGAGGCTCACATGTGCACAAACCTTCCAGCAAGAACCCAAGAAGCAGCAAGAAACTCATGAGAAGGGTTTTACGTCGCAAGAGTGCTCTATGGGAAATGGCAAGCCCAAACTTCGCAGTTGCGGAGTTCATGCTGTTGTAAGGACAGGAAAGGACAGAAACCCAAAAAAAAACAAAATGATAAAAAATTACAACAATCTTACCGCCAACAAACGGCGCGGTTAGGTTAGGTCAGGTCTACTCATTTTATTTCCACACTCGCATTTGTTAAGGACAGGATTTTTCACTTCTACTCTCTATTATTTGATCTTTGAACTTTTACACTTTTTTAAATGTATACACATACCAATGTATATATATATTCATCCAAAAATCGAACTTATCCCCCACCACACAAGCCCATCTTGATGCCCGTTGAAGCTCATCCTATATCCCTGATCTTCTTGAACCATATACAATCTAGTCATCTAAACCTCTAGTCACGTGAAACTTATTACTGCGTTTATTTTTAAAGCACCTGCCTAAATGTGAATTGATCGCCCCTACCTGAGCCAGTTAAGTTCAGTATTGTAGAGCCAGAAAATGTCCAATCAATCGGGAATAACCGCTAATGAGGAACTTTTGAGTACAATTGGGTCATTGGCAAATGACAGATCTACTGGCAATGCTGTCGTGGCAGTAATTTCTCAAGATGCTTCAACCGTTCAATTGTCATCTGTACTAAAAGATGTTCAGGAATTGAAATCGTTTGTAAGCTCTGCAAACCATCCTCTGTACGTCTTCTTAAGATATGGATCTCAAATTGTTTTCATCTCTTATGTTCCAGAGGACTCTCCTGTCCGTGCCAAAATGCTGTACGCCTCAACAAAAAATACCATTCTCAGACAAGTAGGATCCAATCACATCTCCAAGCAACTACTTGTGTCACAGATAGATGAGCTTGATCCTTCGTCTTGGGATTCGGGTGCTTTCAATGAGCCTGCTCCTTTGACTGAAGCTGAGCAAATCAGCGCAAGCATTAGTAAGGAGCAACAAAATGAAGCTGCTAGAGGTGGTCGCAAATTGGTTTCTCAGACCGGAGGCACATCACATACGCTCTCTTTCAAAATTTCCAGTGCTGAACCCATCCCTGCAATTTTGGATCAATTTAACCTGGTAAGTTTCAAAATAGACGCGGTGAGGGAAGAGGTGGAACTCTTGGGAAAGAGCACCGTATCGAAGGTTCAAGATATTCCCGGTTTATTGAACAAAGAGCACCCCACCTACAACATTTACCGTAATAGTCTCCAACAATTGCATTTCATTTACAGTTGTCCCTCCGGATCAAAGGTCAAAGAACGCATGCTCTATGCCTCGAACAAATCCGGCTTTATCAAACATCTTTCTGAGGTCGACCACTTGATCATGGAAAAGGTATTCGAAATTGGAGACGCGGATGAGCTCGAACTATCACAGCTTGAGAAACTTCCTTCCTCAAGTGATGAACCAGCGACTCCTGTACCTGGACAGCTTAAATTTACTAGGCCCAAGAGGCCAGGGAGAAGATCTTAGGTTATGTATTCAAGATTACACTTTGATCGCACCCTTTAAGGCACTCCGGTCGACGCTCTAGCCCTAGACGTGGTGCTTTTGCCTTAACGAATATAAGTTCTTAAGGCCTGTACATTTATACATGTTAACGACTAGTAAAAAGACTCCAACTTAATCTATATCATTATACTCATTTGCTTCCAGTGACCGTGCTACGCATTCCTCTTTCTTAGGATTTCGGTTTTTTGAAGAAGCATCCTCTCATTTTCAGAAAGTTATATAAATCTCATGGCATCGAAATACATCACCGTTACTTGAGAGATCTACAGGTCAACCTCCGTAATGTCTCGTCACCAATTTGACTTGGTGATGTGTATGAAACAGCCAGGGACTCATATTGGTAAGTTGTGCGAAAAGTGCGATGGTAAGTGCCCCATATGTGACACTTACGTGAGGCCAAAGAGTAAGGTACGAATTTGTGAGCAGTGCTCCTTTGGGTCCAATTGCAATAAGTGTATTATCTGTAATCAACCTGGAACAAGTGATGCATTCTACTGTTGGGAGTGTTGTCGATTGGAAAAGAACAAGGACGGTTGCCCTCGCATCTTGAATGTGGGCAGCAATCGAACTGATAAGCACTTCGAAAAAAAAGCGATTTCTGAATGACAAGATGCGTATTTATGTGTCTATCTAAACTCTACCACCTCTCCAATCATATGTGATGCACTGTCTGAACTTCTATTGGTATCAGAGTAGCAGTCGAGTGAGACGTTTGTCGTACACCTTACCAAGTCTTCGCTGAACACGAAAGTTTGATCAACACAACTTTCTACCTCAGAGACTTCTTCTCTCAAATACTCGAGGTCTTCTAATATTTTGAAATGGACTTTGTTGCGGCAACTTTCATACATTTCCCATTTCAGTTCTCTTTCCAACTGAATCAAATAATCTTCCATGGCAGACCTTATTTTAGAGTTTAGAGGGATGCTTCGGCGTACAAATGAGATCAAACGGTAAAGTCGCTCCTGGCGCTCTTTTTTAGCAGCTGTATCTTTTTGCAAGATTTCTAGCTTCTTTGACACGGAACATTCCCGCCTCGTTATAATGGTATCTGGAATGGCATCAATCTCGAAGACGCATCCATCTAACGCGGCAGCGACATTGATAGAGTCAATCCATTTTTCGTGGTCATGAACATTGGGACAACTGAATGTGAATTCTTTGCTGGCACTGCATACATACATCCCGTAGCGCTCGCCATTCTGTGGATCCGATACACTATCATCATAACGAGAAGAGCCGAGATCTGAATTATTCGTCGCAAAGAGTCCATTACAAATAAAGCTGTTGTTTATTTGTACGGTAATAGGGCACTCTATGACATAGCTTGATGTGTTTGTATTGTCATCAACAATCAATCGCGGCTCCACCCAATCCATATCGTTGAAAAGGAAGAGACACGCAGTTGTTAAAATACCAAAGTGCGGCTTCCAGACAAGGCGATTGACGCTACCCACAAGAGAAAACTTGCGATTCGTGACAAGCTCTTCGAGGTTGCCCATCTGAATAATCTTGAGGTATCGGAAGTCGCTGCCTTCGTCGCCTGAGCCGATCGCCTCGAAAGCCGTATCTACCAGTGATTCCACATGTGATCTTCGAAAGCGTAAGTAGCCACCTTTCGCCTCTCTCATAACAGACAGGTACTTAATAGTTCCCGGTTTCGAATTGATTGGTTCTAATAAGTCATATTGAGGAGTAGGTGCGCAGTTGATCTGTGACTCGAGCGTGACAGAATCCAACGTATTGTTAGTAATGTGATAATAGATGTCAAGTTGATCTTTTTTAGAGGAGGAAGCACCTAGCGAAGAGAGGGATGGCGAATGGGGCGGCAACGATTTATTCGGAGAAACGTTGCAGGCATTACTGAATGCACTAGTTGAGAACCCTCCGGATGGAAAAAGCCGATTGGTCTCGATTATTTCTTTTGGTGAGAACTCCGCTTCATCACTGGCTTTTAATCCCGTGTCCTCGTTTTCTGTTTCTTCAAAGCAGCTGATGGTGAAATCACTGCATCTTGAAAACTCTTTTGCGGATATATTGTCAAAGAAATACTCCAAAATCTCTCTAGGAGTTTGAGTCTCTATGGGCTCTGACCCAGAATGCATGAGTTTAACGAAGTCCTGCTTCGTCATTTTTGTCTTGTTATTAGCATTGAAAGCATCAGTATGAAGCATTAGTAAAGAGAAGACAATGGAATAAACCTCTTCGTCGTTATTCCATATGCAGTTTTGTTTATTTTGTTCGTAGTAAGATTTGCTGAATGCGCACAGCACTCGGTCTATCTGTTGCGTTTCCTTTGGTAACTCTAGAAACATCAATAATTTTCGTAATGATATGTCCAAAGGGACCTGATTGAATTGAAACTCGGTGTTGACGTATTGGAGAAGGCAAGCGAATTTAAAGTCATCTTGATGGGTAGCGAGAATAATCGATATGAACTTACCGTACCCAGTCAAGCTCTTGAGATAATCTTGAGGTGAATCGTTCTCTCGCGGTTCTGTAGGCTTCGGAAGATCTTCTACACCAATGGCAGATTTCGAGCTTTTACTGGAGACGCTAGGAGAGCGCATCGAGACGAGATTGCTAAAGGCGTTTACAAGTGAGCTACTTCTTCTAGAGGTAACAGACTGTCTCGAAGGGGTTCGATGTCTGGTCGGACGTAGTGCGCTTGAGGGCTGGTATACTCCCGGCTTTTCACCAGAGACATGAAGGGTCTGTGTAACCAAGTTGGTATCAGATCTAATCCTGGTCTTCCCAGTAGCCATACCGAAATGGTGCCCCGATTGTCCGTAATCAGTAGCACCCACTGTTCTGCTTCGCCTGCGAGTAGCAGCTGTGTCGGTAATGGATGAATCAGAATCAGAGCCGTTTGCACCGGAAAAGGTTGTCCAAGCGGCTGTACGCTTCAACTGATCATTATCTGAATTTGAACGTATTAAACTCTTTCTTCTATTTTGTCGACCAAATAGGGAAGATGATGCCGATGACGCAGTGTTTATTCTTGTAATACTACCGGAGCTCAGGTGTTTTTCTGAAGCGCTTTTCCGAGGGACTCGGAGATGGTTTTCTTCAAAAGAGACTGTGCATTCGTTGATCGAGAGGTTAACGGGCGTGTTGTGAACCAGGTCCAGCTGAGGAGTTGAGGCTGTTCGATCACTCGTATTATATTCCTGAATTAGTGTCTTTCCATTTGTTTTGGCTGTAGCAGGTATCTGGGAATGAACGGAGTTGCTCTCCGAGGTAGTACGAGACGGGCTAGATGTGCTAGAGGCAGCCCGAAAGCGTAGATCTGAAAAGCTGCTAATACGTTTTTTGAGGTTGCTTAACCTTCCACCACTTCCTTGTCTTCCAGCTTGTGACGGTACTTTTGGGTCGTCATCGGATAAAACGGAACCTGTGCTGGAACGCACTTCTTCCTCGATGGAATTGAGACCACTGGGTTTCCGCTGGAAGTCAGGTTCGCTGCGTGATACTTTCACACTTTGTGTGTCATCCTTTGTGCGCTTTTTCGCATCTGTATGAAATAAGCGATACTTTAACATCTCGGCAAGTGAATGATTCATCTTAAATGAATTGTGATCTTCAATTCTGAGAATGGGAGAACAGACTTTCGACGTGAAAGGTCCAGTTCGTTGCCTGTAATCCTGTCGGAACAGTCTTTGGGGTTGAATCGTCACTCAGAATGGACCTTGTACACTTGCCGATCATCTCTTCATGAGGGCGGTATGACATTTATTGCAGTCAGCCCTAATATGTAGCATTCTGTACGATGGGACCCTAAAGAAGCGAACGGTGAACGAGAGAACATGTAATTATAGCTAACATTTTAAGAAAGGGCAACAATTACATCTTTAACATTGTTTTATTAAGTTAGTTGCTGTTGGAGTGCTTCATAGAGAATCTAATCAAGACTTCAGCCTCCAAAAATAACATTGTCCCTATTTGTTCAAATTTTTGTTGATAATTTGAAATTTTAATTCTTTATTTCCTGTCGCGACATTCAACTTGAAAAACCAACGTGTACTCAAATAGCGTTAGATATTATAAAATTCGATGCATTCAACGCCAACGGTTAAATTGCAACGCGTACGGGAGTCAAATTGAGTCAGACTGAGCCCATTCGATAGCATTTTATAACCGGGCGAGGAAGGAGAAGATAGAATTGGCGAGAGTAATAAAAAAAAAAGGATAGTGAACCAAAAAATGATTTCGCCCAGGATCGAACTGGGGACGTTCTGCGTGTTAAGCAGATGCCATAACCGACTAGACCACGAAACCATCTTGTACATTGCAGGACTAAAGAATATTACTTGTAACACGTCGCTTACCACATGATAACTATATGACAAGTTACTAGACAAAGAGGAATACTGTCAATCGGCGGCGTATAGCGATTATAACATTATTCACATGGTATGTTTTCTGAACTAGATTCTTGAGCTTTCAGCAGCGAAACACGTCAACAGTTGGTGTGTGTACAGTTGAACTTGCGCTACTGTATGCTTAAAAGCGAGTTTCTTGTCGCAGGCACTAGTGTAAACGGCGATAATTTTCTTGGCTGCTCTGTCCTTCTGCCGTTGTAAATTTAACCAATTCTTGGCGGTAATCGAGAAGACCAGTTGACAATAAGATAGCAGTACCAGATATACATAATTTTCAGCTTTTCTGGTAATGCAATGCTCAAGTGTACAGTCAGATAATCTCTTTCATGTTTTGAAAAGCGGCTGTGCTTGCATTGCAGATCAGGAAATGAACCCAAACAAAGCCCTTTAATTTACTTAGCCACGATTCGCCAAGCAAAATAAATTCTGAGAACCAGTCATAAAGAGATAGTATTTCTGTGAATAAGAATTCTTGCTCATCACTAATTATGTCTTGAAGCTACTTGGTATTTCGGCTTGATCCAAAAAATCGCAACCTAGACACAGACATACCTCTTAAAAACGCAAAACACAGGTCGCAAACATTGTAAAGATGAGTATTACATTGTCACCTGCAGAAGAGCACTATCTCAAACGAGAGCTTCTGAAACAAGAGCTTGCTCGCGAGGTTGCTTGCCTGGATGACGCCGAAGCTCTCCGCAAGTTTGGATACCCTTTTTCCTCCCATGGTCCTCCCTCAAAACGTTCTCACAAGAAGTTCGGCCATCATCTCATCCCTTCTAAAACAAGCAGTGGTCAGGACGATGAATCCACAGAGGACGTTCAAACCACCGAATATCCTCTTTTAAGCCACTTTCTGCAGCATTTTGTTATGAAACTACCTTTACTTTCACAAGACTTGATTACAAAGGGCGACTTCTGGCAAGAGAAAGTTCAGGTCTTTTATGAACACTTCATGGAGCTCCAGTTCAGTTCTAGTTTTGATCGCGAAGAACTGACAAAGCGTAAAAGGCTCACCATGAAGCTATCTAAAATGGTTCTTCTGATGTACAATTCAGGAATTGGGTGTTCCAAAGAAGTGGAGTACTTTGAGCGTGATAAATTTGAGCTGGAGGGCGGGAATAAACAAGCTTCAAATAATCCGAAGTTAGACCAGTTTGTTATGCCAAGTAAAGAAAGTCTTCGCTTCTTACTCACAGAAGATCCATACTACATCAACGGCTGGGACTTCAACGTTATGGCTGCTGTTAAGCGCCAAGCGCTATATATCAGCACTCCTGAGAAACCTAAAACAGTTTCGTCTCCGGTATCAAAATGGATGAAATCGCCTCTCTTTTTATCTTCAAGCTCGTTCTCATCACCATCGAAGCTTTTTTCCAAACTTACTATGTCCGACTCTTCTTCAGAGAAAGGCGAATTCAATTTTGTGACAAGAGTGCGACAAGAGGCTTCTGAGGAAACTTGGTATATTGCAAAGACATATTCAGATTTCAAACATCTAGTCTCAGATTTGAGGAAAGAGTTTCCAGGGAAGGAGTTGCCCAAGCTACCGCATCAAAGCAAGATAGGAGTATCTTCCACTACTTCCTTTGAAAACAGTTCACAAGCTGACCCCGCAGATAACCCGACAACTCCAAAGGAGAAAATTGTGTCAACTTTTGAGGAAGAGAAATCATCCCCGACAGACTCTTTAACGGATTACACTGATGGCCAAGATGAATCCGACGAATTCCAGGATGCTAAAGAATCAGTGACTAAGCACTTCCCAAGGGAAAAACTAAGAACTTCATTGAGGCAGTTTTTAAGAGTTTTATGTGAAGACAACGAAGTTGCGGCAAGCGTATCCCTCTTAAAATTTGTGAATGGGACTAAGATTGATATGGCGACGATTCCACAACCTGTTCTAGAAGACATCAAGAGCCGTGAAAGCATTGACATTGCTAACTTAGAGAATCAAATGGCTTTCCAGAAGCTTGCTTTTGAGGAAACCCTCAAACTACAGGGAGCTATGAAGGATTTCAAAGCTTCCATATTGAAAGATGAGGAGTATCTTGTGAAATTGTTTCAAGAAATCAAAGAGAAAGATTCTATCGAGCAGCTTTCTCCAACATTGAAAAGCTTCATGGGTTGGTGTAGAATTAATCTGTCTGCTACAATCTATCAGACTTTTTTGGGTAATGACGGGGGTTATGAACTTTTCACACAGATTAAAAGGCTACACAGATTACTTCCCTACACTGTGATGGTACAAATATTGAAGATCACAAATCCCATGGCAATAATGAAAGGAATGATGGATCTTTTTATGGCTCGTCCCTTTGGAGGAAATTCATTGCTGCAAAGCATGTTCTCATCGGTCTTGAGCGATGATCTTAAATCCCAATTCAAGTTAGCCAGAGAGCTTGAAGATTCCCTTACAAAGGAGAGCAAATTCGGAGCCGAAGTTTCCACTACTATATCTACAGCAATCTTCGAAAATGAAGACAACAGCTTTGTTGATATGGAAGGCGTTCACGCTGAGGCTACTGAACTCTCGATGCCTACCGCAATTGTACTAGCAATGAAGTGTTGTGATAATAATCGCCTCTCACAGGATGCCCTCGATGAGCTCATTGAATCTTATTCTCTTTGGAAGACTCGCAAAAATCCAGGAACTGAGAATCTATCGAGAGTGGATTCATCTACGTCAATTGCAGAGGTTCCAGGTTTATATTTCTCGCACGTGAAAAGCCTGTTACAAATATACATCCGCGAAAGGGACAAGAGACTGATGAAGAAAATATGGCAGGATCCTGAACTTTCTCAATTACTCAAGTCAATGGTTACGCTATTTTATGAACCTTTGGTGAGAATATTTCGGGTGTCCAAAATGGATGTCGCTTTCAAGAATTTTGAAAAATTCATGAATGATTTAGTGGCTTTACTAGACGACGTGATCAATGGCCGTGGATCATATTCTACAAGTTTCGGTATTGTTGACGCCATCAGTGCACTTGTAAAGAAGCATGAAGATTCCTTTTTCCAGTTTATTCATGATATTTGCTCCAACGACTCCGAAAAAACCTTTGAGGGTATGATAACATACCTGACAATGACTATAAAATTCCTTCAAAAGAGCAGATATGGCTCAGGAGAAAGGCTGGATTTGGCTAAGCTTGTCAATCAGTGCTCTGACCGCGATATTAACTTTGAACTTCTAAAGGAACAACTAGATGCTCTGGTCAAAAGCAAGCAAGAAGCACGTCAATTATACCAAAAGATTGTGAACAGTAGAAGTTTTAGTTCAGAGAAGAAGAGTAAAAGTGTAAGAGATGTTATGGAGCGCAAATGGAGAGAATCAAATGAGGCTGCTCTTCCACAAACCGCAACGGAACTAGGATTGCAGGATGGTGACTTGGTCGATCTTGATTTAGACGTGGGGGACTATGCATATTTACAAGATGGGGAAGAAGATGCGCTTCAGCAGGAGTACCGAGAGGTTTTGGAAAAGAAGTTGCATTTAACGGAAATAACTAAGCTGGCGGATCTGGTTTTCAAAGACAAACTGAAGGAAATATTGCAAGTATAGTACACATATATAGAAGGTGCGATGAAGTCCATTAGATTTTCTGCATTTTAATGACCTCTTTTAATGCCGAGAAAGGGTCTTGTTGGAATTGCTTGTTCTGTAACACTGTTTGAAATCTTTCAGATTCCTCATTCGTCAACTGTTTAGCACCACGTTGATTTCTTATGCTTGGTTGGTTCTTCTTAACAACGATCGAACCGCTGCTGACAGGAATTTTCCTGGTAATCCTCACGCCTGAGACATCCTTTTTAATTTCTCCATTCTCGTCATCACTAGAGACCTCGAGCGCCTCTTTCCCTCCATCTTGTTCTAGCGATATCAATAGATCCTCCATCTTTGGTTTCAACTGATCTCTCATCTTGCGCTTTCGACGCCTTAGAGCCGATTTCGATATACCACCATTTAAGGACGTGCTCTCATGCAGCTTCGACAAGAAAGATTTGGACTTGGTGGCCATTTTCTGCTTTTTGGATTCCCTGGGGATGTGTAAGAAAGCCTTAGGATCTTCTGGCAATACCATTTGCTCAGGCTCAACGTCGTCCACATCTGGAGCCCGAGCAAGTCGCACAGCTGCTTTAGCTCTTAGGTTCTTTTTCTTTGCTACCATGATCTATGAGGATAAATAGAATACACCACTAGAATCGTTTATGGCTGTTTACACACTGCGCTCTGAACTGGTTGTTCGATGCGATGAGCTAGCTCTAGGAAGATATTGTAATTAACGATATAGCATTAATTACGAAATTAGTGACTTTAGATGCATGCTACAATCGTATTGACACACATGTCATGGTGGTAAGCCCCACTGCTCCGTCGAATAATTAATGCCTTAAACAAGGTATAGATAAAGGCATTGATATCTATGCTATGCCGAAAATATGTACTGTCTGGCACAAATTCTCCCTCAAGAAGAAGTACTTCTTTAAGTGTTTGAAATTCCCGTCATAAACCTAGCCTCAAAAACGTAGGTACGCTCTTCGGATAGAGACCCAATTGGGCTAGTCACTAGGACTTCCGCCAACTCAAAAGCTAAGGAAGATGTGATATATATATTATAAATGTCAATATTGGATAAAGTGATCTTCTGGTTGAAAAATTTTAGTGTCTGTATTTATCTTAGAGGCCATTCCTCTTAATGTTCATGACACTGGTGCAAAGGAAACTATACAGAGATGTCACAACAGCCAGGATCTATTGCACGTATTTTGGCAGTAGCTGGTATTACAGCTACGGTTGCCATTGCCGGTTATGCAGCATACTTCGACCACCAAAGAAGAAACAATCCAGAATTTAGAAAGAGCTTGAAGCGTAAGCTGAAAAAGCACGCAGAGCAGGAAAAGGAGGAGAAGGAAAGAGCCAAACAATTGAAGCTTGCACACGTAGGGGAATTTCTAACCGCCGAACTGGCCAAGGATCCAGTTTCTACAGACCCTGCTCAAAGAGAGACCGTGTTCACCACCAACGTTGAGATGGGTGAAAAGTTGGCAAGTGTGCCAGGCAACGAGCTGGAGGCAGCACTCAAGTTCTACAAGGCGCTGAGCGTGTACCCTAACCCCGCTGATCTGCTGGGCATCTACCAAAGAAGCGTCCCAGAGGCCGTCTATGAGTACATTGTCTTGATGATTGCGATCATGCCCCCAGTAAACGTGTCTACCTTCCTAAGCGGCACCGCCCAAGGCGGACCTGCTGCGGTCGCACAGGCTGTAGCTGGCCAATCTGGCCAGGCCGAGGGTGGCGTGGGCGAAATCGACGACTAAGTGCATGCATTGCGCTGCACCATATACAAAAATTCACGCCCATAAGACGACTAGGAGAAATTCTCCCATATCAACGAAAGAAGACGGCAATGTATTCACAATTCTTTAAACTGTACATAAAAGAGGTGACTTTCGATTATACTGAACTTATCGGTGGCGAGCGATCTTATACCTTTTGCTTACCTGTCTCATTTGGGCACGTAACGCAGTAGGCCTCTTGCCAAATAATAACCGTACGCTGCAAGCCCAACAAAGTGCGTCATATTGAATAAGAGACTCATGCCGTGGGACTTACCGAACTCTTTTCTCAAAGGTGCGTCTTTTGCCTCAAGCTCTTCACCTGAAAGCTCTTTAGCTATTTTCTGACGATCCTCTTTCACTCTACGGGTCCAGGGCAAAAGCCAGAAGAGGTTCAGACATCCACTGACGGATGCCGAAGCTAATGAGATTAAGGGACCTAAGGTCAAGGGCATGGGAGCCGTCAACCCCAGAATAAGGGGTGAAAATGTATGCATTTGAAAGAAATATGGAAAAACCACACGCTGCAGCTCAGAAAAGCTTTCCCTTTTCAGATGCTTGAAAGCTAGGGGAGATGCCACATATGAGTAGAATCCAGTTCCGCCAAAACTAAAACCGGCTTGTTAGTGCTTTTCTTATGTCAATAAAAATTAACAGGTCTAATACGTACACGAATGAATAGAAGAGTAAGTTGAATGTTGGCTTCAAGTAGTACATTTGTTGAATTGAGCGATGGACAGGTGGGAGATGAGTTGATTTACTAGAACAATTGCCGATATCATCAACTTCTCATCAGTGCTCACTATATACGAATTGATACTTAAAATTTTAAAACTAACCAATATCACGGTTAATCAAATCGCTTGTGAACGCTAATACCTCTGTTGAAACGTTTGCGTGTCTGCCCAAATCACTTGAAATGGTTGTCAAAGCACTGAAGCAAACCTCAATCGCTAGGAATGGTGTCGGAGCGTATATTTTTCCATGTAAAAAGATTATCCTACAATATTGCAACTGGGGCGGGTCCTCTCAAGGTATGAGAGACTTTCTCACCAGCAAAAGGCTGAATTTATTAGCCAAACAGTATCCGCACATTGAGTTTAACGTGCTGAAAAAATCTGGTCATCCTCTGTTGAGAGCGGAGTACACAAATCGCAAAGAGAAAGTAATCTGCGTCAGAAGTCTCAACATTGACAACGTGGAGAACAAGTTAAAGTTACTGAAGGATTCTTCAGGTGAGACACTACGCCATTATGTGTCTAATGACTACGTGTCGTCGCTAAACAGCAGCGTTAGGGGCGTGTGGTCGCCAATGCATGTAGATCCTACCAAGAGACACAAGGTGTAATCAAGCGCAGTCTCATCAACAAGCGAAAGACGAGTATATTGTTCGGATAATTGGGAATGCATTACGTATATAGTGTTGTCGTGTAAATATAAGTCTGACATCATATCTGTTGCAGAGTTCACCTTTATCTATGCAGAGCCCTTGTATTCTCTCAAAATCACAGGGACGGATGAAGGTGGTAGTGCCCCGAATTCGGTGATCACCTTCTTAATATACTCGGGTGGGGTCAGGTCATACATGATGTTGAAAATGTTAAGCTTTGGACACTTTTGCCAATTAGCAAGGATAGGCTTGTCCTTGTCGTCAGTGGGCTTCGGCTCTGGTTGAGACCTTGAAGGCCCTTTGCTATTTTTCTTCTGATCCTGTGCTGAGTTTGCCATCTCTAACTCGCGCTCCTTGATGAACTGCTGCAATAAAAATCCCTTGTTACTGCGTCTCTTTACCGGGTTATTAGAGTCGATGACTACCAGATCATTAGGGTCGGCCAGTTCATTGGATGTTACACTATCTAGTTGGACTCTCTGTGAGAACTTCAGACTTTCGCAACACACTAGAACGGGAATGTTACGTCTTTTGGCGCTCATGGCAAGCATTGCCGTTCCTACTCTGGAGTATAAGAAACCGTTAGAAAGTATGGAATGAGCACCCAACATCACATAATCAATATGCATGTTAAAAACGGTACCCAAACTGGTAACAAGCACGTACATTACTTTCAAGCCGTGATTTCTGAGCATATCCGTCATTTTGCGACCCTCAAATAGTGGCCTTGAGTCCACAATAATAACTTGGAAGTCTTTACCAAGCTCTTCTGCATTGTGTATGAACAGATCGCATAAAACCTTGGAGCACCCGTATGTCAAGATGGTCGAACCATTGGCAATGTGCTGGGAAGCATTTTCCGTGATTAATTGATCCGCGAATTCAATCTTCTCCCTGGCAAATTGAGTAATTTTTTCACATAAGTCTTCTTTGGCATCTGCATCCGGGGTGTTCAGATCAATTAATGAAATTTCTTGTTTTAGCCAGCGAATAGCATTACCCATGGTGACACTCAGCGGTCTGGCCTTTTTTAGGAAGTCAATCTGGTGCGATAAATAACTGGTTAAGTTACGGCATAGTGTCGTTCCTTCCGGAGTTTTGTAATCAACGATTGCTATTTGAAAAGCCTCTAGCATGGCTAAGCAACGTGGAATTGATCCGACTACTTTGTAACCGGCGATATCAGACGTCAACTGGGCTATGGCAGGATGCAACAGATCACGATTGGTGACCAATTCCTTGATTGACGAGTTTAAGTGAGGGTGGTTAAGAGATTTTTGAAGCGTTTGCGGGATAACAGAGGCAACACCAGGTACCAGTGAAGATTCGTTATCCACAGACATAGACGCTAGTAAACTTGCCGTTTCAGCAACAGATGGGTCGGCCGAAGTAGTCATGCCATGAGCCTGAGATAGAGTGGTGGACATTGCCGGCGCGGTAGATGATGTGACGGGCACGTGTGCTCCCGACAAGATGCTTGCCATAGTTGGAATCATCAGTCCAGCTGCTGTGATCTTAGACGCCTGGCTTGAACTGATTGCACTTGTGACGGCCAAAAGCGATGCACGCCTTTCCTCCGTAGTCTCTAAGTGGCCATACAGTGATGATTCCTTGGCTACTGGAACAGGGGACGCAGCCTTGCCCTTCTTGCTTGCGCTGTTCTGCTGCTCTCTTTGGCTCTGCTTCTTTTCCCGTTTTTGTACAGCCTGCTGCTGTTGCTTCTCGATCGAAATTCCACTAGCTTCCTTTTGAGCTGATCTTTTGGCTGCTTTTTCCCTCTTTTTAAGCTCTTTCAGCTCTTTATTCGTCAGCTTTGTCTCTCCTTTGGCGCTCGATGCCGTAGTCCCTTGCGATGATGCGCTTCCAGTACTTGCTGAGGACGCCTTTGGCGACAACGCGGGAGCTGATGGGCTTTCTTCACTCATTTCAGATGCTCTGATCTTAACAAACTGGGGAAATGAAGCACCGTAGGGCTACAATAGATGACAAGGCTAACCATTACTTACAAAATGTGAAGGTTAATCGAGGAAAGTTAGAAAAATTTGAGTCAAGTCATATTCGTATCACATTACATCAACTCTTGCCAGCCGCCCATGTTAATTTACAAATCCTTGCACGATGATAGGGACCAGCCCTTCATTATATAACTTTGATTTGAGCCCCAATGGTGCTTTATTCATATCGTGGAAGTTGTTCCTCCTCGATATATTCCGGTGGCTGTTCTTCTACCGTTATGGATTCGAGGAACACGTTGGTGAAATTCGTAAGTACTTCAGTCTGAAAGTAGTCCCGATTGTTCAGGCTCCAGCCAACAAACAACTGGAGCTTGAAACGCCTCTTTATGTTACAGGATGCGAAACTGTAGAGACGGTTACCGTTGTGTCTGTAATCCTCCTCGTTAAAGCGGATCATGTCGAGAGGATAGATGTCTTCTAGCTTTGCACTGTACTCGAAATGGCCATTTTTGGTTTCAGTAACATCTGATATATTGAGTGGGAAGTCTGTAGTTATTCCAGCAAGTCTTAAGGAGCTAATATTGGCATTTGAACGATTTCCTGCCAGATATGTGACGAGCTCGATGAGATTAAGTTCCACGCTGACTATTTTCAGGTCAGCATCCTTCGGCAGAGGTTTTGACATGCACAAGAAGATCTGGCCAAACTTCCCACTCTCTTGTCTGAATAGATAGTCTAGTCTGTAGACTGAGCGTAAATGTCGAGACCTGACTTCTGCCCACATTACCATGTCGTCGTCACCCTCAAAAGTAACATCGTACTTTGACTTAAAAATCTCAGGCGCCGTTGCAGAATCACTCGTTAAAACATCGCCAATGTGTGCCTGTGCAAGATTCGAGGGTATAAGTTCAAAAACCCTCTTTGAAGCAAAAGTACTTTTGAAGGGTTTGAACCACATTTCCTCACTCCCGGTATAGATAGTCGCCTCGACACAGTACTCGATTTTTCCGAGAGAGTAAAAGTATGTGTTGAGATTCAAAATATCTTTAGAATCGAGTGAGTTGTTGAAGCTTGGCGGCAGCTCGACATTTGAACGACCCTTCACGTACGTGTAAAGCTTCTTCGAGTGTTTCTGGACACACTGAGGCCGCTGCGGTAGTTGGAACGTGAAGGGGAATTTGTAGCTTCCGCGTTCTACTTTAAAGGCCTTTTTAGAACCTTCCAATGCCGTTCTCACGTTTTCTGGTGGAAACACCGATGACTCCAAGCGCACCAGCTCGTGAACAGACCTATTATCTTCTAGAGGCGTCTGCAAACTTTTGGGTGTTTCATTTTCAAGATGGTCGCCAGGTCTGACAAGAGTCTCCGTCTGACCTAACAGCCTTACCGTTACTTCCCTTATATTCAGTGACTTGTCTAGCCCCAGGATTAAGTTGCCTGCTATGTGATCTTCCAAAGTATAGAACTCACCGTTACATGAGGGCTCCAGTGCTACCTTGAGTGTTGGAGGCATGGATTTAGCAGCCTAGGTGATTGTGGTTCTTGCTGATTTTCTTAATGGCCATCCATTAACAATTTAATCATTTTCCTGAGCAACTTGACAACAAAACCAGAATAACAATATTAGTAATTATAATGATAGTTCTAATTAGGGAATCAGAACCGTAGCTCGCCACTGTGCAGCGCTTTAGCTACACTGAAAGAACCAACTTTTCGTGGGACAGCTTGGCCTCAATATCAAGGGAGATCTTAACCTACTGTACCCAAAATATCAAGCTACGCAACATCGACTCTTGAACCGAGCGGCTAATAATTTGTTGGTACCAACTGAACCTCGATACTCAAGGGAGGCCCTAATTATTGATTTTAGTCATGTTGTTAAGTAAAGAAGCTAGATGGAGGAGCCCTTAGGTACAAGATATTATCCAATGTTCAAGGTTGGTCATAAGAGGCAAGAATGATATTCCTGAACCATTTATACGATGTCTTTTAAGGTACGGGATGTGATATAATAGGGTACCTTAAGTGAATGGTCTGTGTGTCTATTTTGTAGTGATGAGTTTGATCTCTTGAAAGAAGATGATCTTACTACATTGTGCGTAAATTCCCTATATTCACGTTCCTGGACGCCGAATACCTAAAGGGCATATGCCTTCTTTATGCTTATTTACAGAAATATTAACATGCTTATTCTTCAGCGGCGGGATGTGGGGCAGCTGTTGTTGGAGCCTTAGGTTCAGTTGCCAAATGCTTCGCCGTGGCTGCGTATTCTTGATATATGTCACTGCGGCCCAGCTTTTTTGCAATGCTTTGGTAATTTTCAACAAAGCTTGAGAGAGCTTCGGTAGAATTGCCGTACTGGATCACAGTTTGGGCCATCACGTACAGAAATCTGTTATCACTCAAAAAGGCTGAAAGTTTGCCGTTACTGGTGGATTCTAGGTTGGCGTGAGGCAAAGCAATCTCAACTTCGCTAAGACCAGGTAATTGTGTCTGAGAAAACCCCTGCTGCTTCGCAAGAGCGGCAACAAGGTGCGAGGTTAGACCAGTTTCAATTTCTTTGGAAGAAACATGATTCCACGCATTAAGAAGTTTGTTATAAGCGAGTTCTGGGTCGCCAAGTTCGCGCGCAGCGTTTCTATGCAACTGGCAAGTAACCAAAGAATTGAAGAAGTGCTCAACGTTGTATATTTTGGCATTCCCGGCCTCTGCAAACTTTGGCTTCCACATATACAAGTGCTTCAGAAACGATGAAAGTTTGCCGAACTTGAAAGTGGATGCGAACAGAATATTTTGTAAATGATGAGCGTCAAAGTACCCCCAAATTCCGCGCTTTCTTGTAGTTAACGAGGTCCACTTATGCAACAAATTTAGCACCTGCGAGGCTTCTTGCGCAGACCATATGTATGTGTTGAGAACGTTTTTGCTCAATGGCTTGACGGGGCTTCTAGGTTTCAAAGGCGTGTCAGTTCCTTGTTCTTTAAGGTCCATTGCCAAAAGAGTATTGGCATTTTTAGGCCTGTATATCCACGGTCTCAGCGACGCCTGGGTAGCATAGTACTTGAAATACTCTTCAAGTTTGGCGTCTGCCTTCTGAAAGGTAGATAGATACCTCCTAGAGCCCAGTTTCAACATCCCTTTCCTTGGTTCGTGGCTATCCAAATCGATAACGCAGCTGAGTTTAAAATTTTCAAATCAAGAGCTATGTTAATCTGGGACAGAGACTTGAAGAGTGACAAAAAGGGTGGAAAGAGAATCACTGGATCAATTGAGGATTAACGTCTCAGATAACTTTGACAGGCAATAAGAATTCTGAGAGTAGCTGTAGTTATCTACAAGCATCAAATACCTGCCCATTCTACTGCTAAACAAGAAGCACGTGATCTTTAAGTCTACCCTACAACTTAGACATCAGAAGAGCAGAAACAAATCGAAGCCTTAGCACAGATAGAGAGCGCCGTTATGGAGGAAATAGTTGATTGGTTACCTTACATTGATACTATACCGCAAGAATCTCGCTTGGAAATTGAGAACCTTGTGGAAGAGGAATACAAGAAACTCGACATCGAGACCATCCATCCAGATGTCGAGAGTCTGATTGGAGGCGAAATTACAAAGAGATTTGGCCATGAAAAGCCGATCGAGCGCAACGACAAACGCGCTGCAGAGGATGAGAGTGCTTCGCAAGCCAAGAGACTCAAAGGGGTTGACAAAGAAAGATACGATTTGGAGAAATGCGAAACGAATGAGCAATGTGCCATTTTAGAAGCGTATTTGGGTCATCAAGAGTGCGTTTTAAGAGAATTACTGCCGCGTACATTGGCTCCACAATGGGCGATGAACAACGAGTATATGAGCAGCGTACGCGCCCAGCTAGAGGACATTATTGAGGTTCAAAAAACGCAGCTTCGAGACCTTGATGCGCATCGCGAGTCACTACAGCGGCAGGAAGAGCGCGAGTTGAAGTATCTAGAGCAGCAGTGGCGGGACACACTGCTGCACAACGTAGAGCGGGCAATGCGCTAGGTATACAGCATATAAATTCAGCATAAAACGGCATATCACAATCTCTGCATTTTAAAAGCAACAGGTAGCGTATTATTAGTTATGTAGTAAATAAGGGACGAACCAGAGGCGCTTATTTGTCGACAACGTCGGCGTCGTATCTCTGCTTGAACCAGGCAATGGTGTCCTCCTTGGAGGTCTTGTGGTTGTTACCGACGACAGCCTTGCATCTCTTTCTTCTGGCGATTCTGTTACCTGGTCTACCCATGACAACGTAGAAGTCCATACCGTAGATACCGATGTTTGGGTCGTACTTGATACCCAAGTCGATGTGCTCTTGGATACCGAAACCGAAGTTACCGGTCTCAGAGAAGTTTCTGAGTCTCAATTGGTACTCCTTGACCTTTAGACCTCTCTCCAAGATCTCCTCGGCCTTTGGACCTCTGACGGTGACGTGGACGGCGATCTTTTCGTTTCTTCTGATACCGAAGGTTCTGACAGTGTATCTAGCCTTGGAGTGAACTGGGGTCTGACCAGACAGTTGTTCCAAAACCTTGGAGGCTCTGGTCAATCTGTCACCGGACTCACCGACCGAGATGTTCAACACCAACTTCTCGATCTTCAATTCACGCATAACATTCTGGGCTTTAGCAGACATCTTTGGCGGGGGAGGACTTGTTTTAATTAACTAAAATCAACTCTGAAAGACGCCTTTTTAACAAAAGTGTACTTAAACCTGCAACGATTCGGTACAAGCTGCCTGGGCCGATGCCCCAGTTTCCTGGGAACATCAAAATTTTTCACTGGCAGCGTTTGCGTGGTGCCGTTGTACGAGTGGGGTCTCACTCGTATTTTGCGATTAATTTTTCGATTTATCGATGAGCGGGTAATCATCCGTTACATGTGACCATTTCCGTTTTAGTAGTGTGCTTAGAAAACGATGCAGGAATGCTCTCTCGGTAGAAAAGTTCAAAAATCTGATTTTGTGAGATATTTAAAAGAGTGTATGGGTTTTGACAAAACCCATACATGGGCGAGCAGTCACAACTTGGATTGAAATTGATCTAGAAGGATCACAATAGTAAGAAACGGTCAATGGAACCTTGGGGAGGTGAGAGAAGGTATATTACACTGTTTCCATCTTGCAAGCATGTGCAACGGAGATCTTGTTATTGTTTGCGAAGGGATTGCAGAGAGAGTGGATAATTCCTTTCTTGATCACTTTTACCCTATGTGACGTTGTTCGGGGCTTGTGGTAATCGTATCGAATATAAGAAACGCTCCCTTACCAAAATCTGTTGCTGCAGATATGTACATTTTAGAGTAGCAAGCCAAATTATTTAGATAGTACAATGTTTGATTATTGTGAAGTCAAATAATATTAGCGTAGCTTGGTACTCGCTTTTGCAGAACATAGAATGATTTGAAAATTCGGAGAGTGCCAGTGAATATTTAATATGTAGAATTAATTGGTATGCAGATTACAATGCGAACTTTATTGCCGCGCTCCTTCTACATCGCCTCATTACATGATTCCTCAAATTCACTACTACTGAACCAATTTTAATTTATGTTTTTCAGCGAAAATACGACATTAACCCCCTACAACAGATTTTAATTATTGTAACAAAAAGTTAAACATTTCTAACTACCCGAAGAGCGCAGCTAATTCACTCCCGTCGCTACAAATATCCTACAATCATTGGTGATCTTAGTTCTATATCATCTTCCAGGCCTTTAACTTCGTATTTAGCGAGCTCAACCGTTTTTGGTGGCGATTCCCAATTACCATATTTTTTCACAAGTCATAATCGTTTAAACCAGACACCGTCTACCTCTTTCAACTGTATATTCAAGGACGCTTCACAACGCTCTCTGTTTGCACTTCCCTGATTCAAACAATACGTCAACATGAATCCTCAAATTTCTAACTTGGCCATCATGTTGGTGATGATGCAGGTGTCCCGTCGTCTGGATATGGAGGACCCATCCATTATTTTGTACGTGAGAATCGCCTACTGCAGTAGTGTTGCCATCGCTTGGATTGTGTACCAACTCGCCAGAAGCAAGATCGTGCAGAAGAACGACCTAACCACTCTAAAGTACGTGGCTCCAGCCAACCCAATGGCAGGTGAATCCGAAGGTAAGTTGCAGGTCACCACCGTCAAGGACTACGACCTCAAGGAACTCGATTCCGCCATCAAGTCTATTTACACCGGTCTAGCCATGATGGGGTTCATGCACTTGTACATGAAGTACACCAACCCTCTGTTGATGCAATCCATCTCTCCTATCAAGTCTGCTCTTGAGCACAACGAGGTGCGTATCCACCTTTTCGGCAAGCCCGCTACTGGTGACTTGAAGAGACCTTTCCAAGCCCCATCTTTGTTCGGTGGCTTTGGACAGTCTCCTGCTGCCAAGACTGACAAGAAGTCCATCGAAGAGGCTGAGAAGGCCGGCATGGGTGGTGTCAAGGCCGAGTAAATAAGGATTCGTATATAGTGTTTTTTTGTATTGATACAAAGTAGCTTTCTTATGAAATATCTACATTACGATAGCTCTAGCGCCAAAGGCCAGCTCGCAACCGTGATATGGGCAGTTTCGATAACGTCTCTATACTGGTATTGGGCGCTGGCGGCCTCGGATGCGAGATTCTCAAAAACCTTGCTATGCAGGGAATACCGGATATCCATGTCGTCGATATGGACACTATCGAGCTAAGTAATCTCAATCGACAATTCTTGTTTAGAGAACGTCACATAGGTCACTCCAAAGCGATAGTTGCTGCGGAGTACATCAATCAAAAACAACTCACAGCTTTGAACGGGGGCAAGGTAAATGTTACGCCTCATTTCCAGGACCTGACCCAACTATCGCGAGATTTTATTCAAAGATTTACCCTGGTCATTTCGGGACTCGATTCTATTGAAGCACGTCGCTTCATGAACATGCAATTGGTACGTATCACATTTGAATCTCAGTTCCAATCCTGCATTCCTTTCATCGATGGAGGCAGCGAAGGGTTAAAAGGCCATTGCAAAGTTGTGATCCCCGGATTCACCGCCTGCTACGAATGTTCTTTGGATACCTTGCCCGCAAAGACAGAGTCTTACCCATTATGTACCGTAGCCAACAACCCCAGACTCCCGGAGCACGTGATAGAATACCTAATGAGCGTGCAATGGCCACAGGAGCATCCAGGCATTGAATTTGACTTTGATTCGAGTGATGATTTCCAGTGGCTTTTGAATGCTGCTGTTGTGCGGGCTGAAAGTTTCAACATTGATGTTCGGGAATTAACCCCACAATTCGTTCTTGGCGTTATTAAAAATATTATCCCAAGCGTGGCTAGTACAAATGCTATAATTGCTGCACAATGCTGCAATGAAGCTTCCAAACTCCTATATGATGACTACGAAATTGGCGAGGCGCCCAACTTCCTGACATATAATGGCGATGATGGGTGCTTTTGTTACAGTTTTGTACATGAAAGAAAACCTAGCTGCTTGGTCTGCAAAGTGTCCAAATAGTACAAATAAAGTCTGAGCGAAGATCCACTGCCTTGCCACCCTCTTCAAGACTTTAGCTGGTCTACAGTCTTTCGAAGTAGTGGAATAGAGAGATTATTCTCATTCGTTCAAAATCACTTCATCATTTTCTGGCGATTAGACATCCGAGCCCATCAGTATTAATCATATGCAATACTTGTTCGAACAAACAGCATAATGCTACATAAGTTTACAATCGAAGGTTTAAGACCGTTAGTCAGGACTCACAGATTATGGAATAGTCCTTCCGCGTTTCGGTTTAATAGCACGTCGGCGCTGGACAGCTGCGTAACACCATCGAGAGTACTGAATGCTAAACCTGGTCTGAGCATAGGCATCACACAAAGAGCAGCAAATAGACTAGGAAACATATTTAAAGACTCTAAAGAAGCCTTGAGAGTTTCCGTGGAAAGTGGAGGTTGCCACGGATTTCAGTATAACCTTAAGTTGATCCCGAGGGAAGAGATCAATCTAGAGAATCCAGCTCCGACACAGAATGCCACGGAGAGTACCACGGAGCAAGGAGAGTTTGAGGAAGACGAATTCGACACAAACTTTGACGTCGTATTTGAATTGCCTGGAGATGGCGGTCAGGTTGTCATTGATGAAAAGTCCCTAAACGTGCTGAACAAAACTATCCTCACATATACTACCGAACTGATAGGGTCGACTTTCAAGATAACGGGCGGGAACATGAAAAATAGCTGTGGCTGCGGTAGCAGTTTTGACGTGGATGTATGAGCCCAAGGACCAACTCACACACTGTTGTATGAATTCAGCACGACCTCTAAAACATCGTGAGCTAAGTTGTTTTTCGAATTATCAAGCACTCGAAACCAGCTACGTGTGATTAGAATTCTATCGTAGATCTTCAGCTCCGCAATTGGCAGCTTTGCGCAACGGATACCAGTTTTTGCATGTAAATAAGGCATAATTTTTGAAGACATCACTTGTTCTGCATCCCCTTCACTTAAAACACGAATATCGGCCCCGGATATTTCTAGCTCCAGCCTTCTCAAGCTATGTTTTTTAGTCTGTGGCGTATACACTAGCTTAACGCCATTCCAATCTTTGCTCAGCAACCGGTCCGCGATAGCTAGTTGAACCTTATTGGTGAAATCAACTTTCTCAATGATGGTATCGTTGTTCTCGGTAATCCATCTCTGAAACTCTAACCCCAGCTGGCTCTCTAACTCTTCCTCATTCACCAAGCTCAGGAAACCCCCTTTGAACACATCTTCGGATTCTGCATTTTGGTAAAGAATCAGCTCTCCACTTTTTTGATCTCGACCATATAGAGTCCGAATTTCAACTTGGTGGTAGCTGCCTTCGGTGCAATTGAGTATTATATCTCTACGTTGAAAGGACTCCTGGAAATCTCTGATCACCGCATCTGGTATGTATTTTGTGAGAGCATAGCAGTTCCATACTGGCCTTGTTATGTTCATGTCATAGTAAGGCGTTTAATTAGCTATTAAGTTTCTCAATTGTTCACTTGGTTTGTTACTTTGAATAAAATCAAGGCTTTGAAGAAATAGTCTCAAAATCGACAGAAGACAAGAATGAGTGATTTCTGGGATCGCAACAAGGGTTCTATTATGTCAGGCATAGCCACTGCGGGGAAGGTGGGCTATCAAGGAACCAAGTTTGTCGCCAAAACGGGTTACAAGGCAGGTAAACAGCAGTATAATAACTCCAGGGGTATTAATAAAGAGCGCTCCGAAAGCAGTGAATCTCTGCCAAGTGCACCACTGCCAGCTTCATCACTTGTGGATGTTACAAAGTTTCCTCCTCCGCCTTTGAAGCCCGGCCAGAATCAATATCATGGAGGAAAGGGGGGCTCATCTCCTGTTCCGGCTTCCGTTCCAACGGTATTTTCTGCCGGAGCACCTCAAACCACCTCGAATACCAACTTAGCGGCTCTTTCTCAACAGGTGTCTCAGCAAATGCCCCAGACTGCATATCCAAGTACCACGACTGCATATCCAAGTACCACGACTGCCACACATACCGCTCCCGCTCAGAACTATGGCCAAGTGAGGTCAGCAACAAGTACCACCTATCAAACTGAACCACTTCCTACACCTCCGACCGGATTGTCTACAAACTCTCCAGCTACTTTGCCTAGCTACACTCCAACAACTCAGCATTCTTCACAAACCCTTCATCTCGACACTGCTTCCATTGTAACGCACGCGCCAAACATAACACAACGCGCCGTTCCCGCTCCAGCATCGATACCACCAGCAGAATTCAATCATCATCCTGCCGCTGCACCGCAAAACGCACCTCCGCAATTACAAACCCCTCAGCCAAGTATCACCCCCAAGGCTCCAGAAATACCGGGCAGAACTTACATTCGAGCACCAGCCGCCTTGCCAGATCATGTTGCATCTGAACAGATTCCTGCACCGGCGCTAACTACTGCCGCCGAAGATCAAAAGCCCGCAAGCTCTACAGAGAATTCTGGATTAACAAGTCCAATAGGCAATGTTAATCCCTATAAATGGAAAGACCCAGAGGAATTGAGAGAATCTATGAAAATCAAAATCCAGTCTGTAGATCTCGCTGTTTTACCTACCCCACCAGTTCATCGCCATCGATCTCAGAGCCCTACAAGCCTCACGAGCTCCCCTGGTGCTTCCTTAACGGAACGAATATCGCACAAGCCACAGGTGAGTATTCCTCCTTCGCCAAAATCGGATAACACTGGTACCCTCAACAACAGTACACAAGCCGTCAAAAATACAAGTGGCGACGACTTGAACCATAGTGAACCACAGGAAGAACAACCGAATAGGGGAATTGCAGGAAAATATGACAGCGTTGCTAATGTAAGTTTTCCTCCGCCTCCAAAACCGTCAAAGTGGGAGCCTCAGGCACCTGTCTCGGCCGCACCAAAACCTACTGCTAGAATTACGCCAAATCCCACCAACAGGTCGAAACCTCCTCTTCCTCAAAGGGCAAGCACTTCCAGCTCAATTCCATCCTCTTCAGAGACAAGCTATAAACGGACACTTGATAAACCAAATCTTGATAAAGCAGAACCGAGAAAGGGTATAGCGGGGCATTACAATAGTGAGATCACTATGAACTTCCAACCCCCACCAAAACCGTTCCGGAGTGGCAGCGAGCTGTCTCAACCTGAACGTAAAGTGGCGGTCTCCCACGCTACGCAGAATAAAGTGCCCGCAGCTGCTCATTCTCATGGCGAAAACAACCCCGTACCCCCTCCTGCATATAGCCCCGTCGAACTTCCACCAAGGCAAAGGGTCGACAGCCCAGCTGCACTATCTAATGGCTTGTCCTCCAATGGCATCGCACTACCAGGAACTGCAGGATTTGAAATACCTAAGACAAAAAAGATGCCGCCACTCAAAAAGGCTCTTCCTGAAGCGTTGCAATCCGCTTCAACTGATAGCATAGAGCACATTGGCAACTCTTCACACTCTAAAAGCAAGGCTAAAACTCCTCCTCCAAAACCAGCCAGGAAAGAAAGCCTTAATTTGATCTCCAGGACAGGCTCTACGACTCAGGGACAATCTAATGGGTTAAGGGCTGATCTCGAAGCGGCATTGAAATTTAGACAAACCCCTTCACAGCCCGGATCTAAGTCTTCCCTCAAAAAACCCAGCAGTGTAACGGATCTGAAGTCTCAAGGAATTGCAGTTGCACCACCCCCTGTGAAGCCTAAGGCTCCCTCAGCCGTCAAGAAACAGGGAACGGTTCATGCCAGCCACGAACCTTCTACGAATGATGCCGCCGATATCGACAATGATAATCCCTTCCAAAGATACTTAAGGAACGCAGTTCCATTAGAAAATGACCGTCTACATAAGGCTTGATGTAAACATTCAAAATATAGTAGGAACAGAGCTAGTAGTTTATTCGATACAGCTAGACGATAAAAAAGGGCAAATGTGCTTTACACTGGGTAAAGCTGCTCCGGATGTCTAAAAAAGACGTCTGGGAATGCTTCCATTATTTCGAAAGCAAGGCAGCAAACTGCTTGATATTGATCTCACCGCTACCGTCGCTGACTTCTCTCAACATCTCGTCGACCTCAGCGTCCGTCAGTTTCTCTCCAATGGAAGTAAGCACATGCTTTAGTTCAGCTGCAGAGATCAGTCCATCCCCGTTTTTGTCAAATACCTTAAAGGCCTCGAGCAGCTCCTGCTCAGAGTCATTTGACTTCAACTGGCGCGACATTAGTGCCAAAAACTCGCTGAACTCAATCTTGTGGTTGCCATTGACATCGATCTCATTCATTAGGTCCGAAACTTCCGCTTCGCTAGGTGATAGACCCAGAGATCTCATAACCGTGGCAAGCTCAGACGATGTGATGGATCCGTTATTGTCCTTGTCAAACAAGGCAAAAGCCTCCTTGAACTCTGCAATTTGCTCTTCAGTTAGGTTTCCAGACATTCTTATCTTCCTAATGACTTTCTATTACGTTCAAACTGAAAGTTGGTCGAATTGGACGGAATCTATATCTGTCTTCCTGACGATCTGTCAATTCTGTTTCTTGTGCGCTACCATACTGAAACCGTACATAATGCTATCAACAGGTTCATGAGTATTAATGTACTCGTAGTTTAAGCCTCTTAAAATGAGTACATGTGTACTCATGATCAATTCAAACCTGATGTACTCGACCTGGTAAAGGTTGAATCCATCTCATCAATTGTCTATAAAGTACTAATTGATGCCAAGAAAACTCTGAAAACCAAATTCAGGCTACTCAGAATGTTTGAATGGCTGCCTAAATGGGTCTGGTGGCTTTTGGGCATATATGCTTCGCTCCCTGTAGTGTTCTATGTGATAATACCATCTTTGTTCTACGGCGACAGGTCTACCAAGAAACGTATTATCGTTTGGGTTTTAGGGGATATAGGGCATTCGCCCCGGATGTGCTACCATGCACGGAGTCTCAGTGAGCATGGCTGGCAGGTTGAAGTTTGTGGATATTTAGAAGAAGAACCACCATTAGACCTCGCGGATGACAGTAATATAACGATTCACCAACTTCGGGCGTATGTGAGGCCGAAAGGCGCATCTTTCTTGGCCACGGTAGTAAGAAAAGTTCCATCACAGGTAATTGACATCGTGAAACTGCTGTGGAAACTGAGAGGTAGCGATTACCTATTGTTGCAGAACCCTCCCAGTATCCCCATTTTGCCAATCGCGGCAATCTATTGCCTTCTGTTGCGTACTAGGTTGATCATAGACTGGCACAATTTCGGATACTCCATCTTGAAGCTCAAACTGGGATCTTTCTGGCATCCTCTAGTACTCATTTCCTTTGCAATCGAATACGTTTTTTCCAAGTTTGCACGCCACAATCTGACCGTTACCAAGGCCATGAAGCAATACTTAATCGACACTTTTGGTCTCTCCCCAGAGCGTGTGATAGTACTCTATGATAGGCCTGCGAGCCAGTTCAGGCCGTTAAAAACAGATCGGCAAGAAGCACTACAACAAGATTTTGTCAAATCTTACATTCCAAAGGACTTCGACGTTACGCAAGGTGACCGGATTTTGGTAACTTCAACATCGTTTACCGCAGACGAGGACTTGTCTATTCTTATTGGCGCTTTGAAAATCTATGAGAACTCATACAAAAAATTCGACTCCGGCTTACCTAGAATCTTATGCTTTATTACAGGGAAGGGCCCACTCAAAGAGCATTTCATAAAAAGTGTAAAAGAGACGGAATGGGATCGAGTTCACATCGAATTTTTATGGCTGTCTATCGACAACTACCCGAAGTTACTACAGCTATGTGACTATGGTGTTTCCTTACATACGTCAAGCTCGGGCCTCGACTTACCAATGAAAATCCTAGACATGTTTGGTTCTGGATTACCAGTGATGGCGTACAACTATCCTGTGCTAAACGAGCTGGTACAGCACAATGTGAATGGGCTGAAATTCTTGGACAGACGGGAACTGCATGAGGGTCTTATTTTCATTATGAAAGACAAACAACTTAATGATGTTCTTAAAGCGGGCGCTCTCTTAGAATCTGAAAGTAGATGGCGGGAATCGTGGGAAAAGGCAATGGAAGAGTTGAGTCTTTTGTCAAGGTAATTGAAACTATACCAATTTATAGAACCTGGCTAGCTTTTCAATGTGTTCCAAACTATTGTGGTTCTTTAATAGTTTGCTCTTCAACCCCTCGATATCATAAGCCCAGAATTTGTAGAATTCATCTTTATAGCTATCTATGAATTCATGGTCTGGAATAACGTCGTCGTGTCGATCGAATGGATTATCAGTAGGAGCGTTCTCCGAGTATTTTGAAACGATTCTCCACGTCAAATATGTATAGAACCGACTCATTAGCTTCTCATTGTATCCACCACCACCGAGTAGAACAATATTGGAGCTTGGGAAATCCTCTACAACCTTCATAATGGTATCCGTCAGGCCCTTCAACGTCAGCTGCCATTCTTTGTATTTATCTCCAATCAACCCATCCCCTCCACATTGTATAATTACAACTTCTGGGTTGTGATTGTGCAGGCATGGAATCACCACTCGGTTAACCACCTCGTTCAAGAAGGTATCGTCCATGCCATGAAGCACAGGTATATTGACAATATTTCTTCCAGATGATGCGTCCTTCAGTGTACCAGTGCCTGGAAAAAATCCTTCCTCATACATATGAATTGAGATAGTTTGAACGTTGGCAGAATGCTGGAAAGCACGCTCGACACCGTCGCCATGGTGCAGGTCAAAATCCAAGTAGCTTATTTTATGGATACCACGCCTGCGCAGTTTTTGAATGAGGATTGCAATGTCATTGACGTAGCAGAAGCCACTTGCTTTTGATTTGAAGGCATGATGTCTGCCTCCATCCCAGTTTACGGAGATAGTCCGCTGTTGACGAGAACTGGCGTAACGAGCTAACTTAATTGTTGCACCTGTCACAACCTGACAGTACATCGGTAAGTATGCAAACGGATGGCAATCATGAGATAGACCAGCATTCACCAAATGGTTTGCTTTTACATCATTTGATTCAGAACCAGAGTCATATTTGGCATCTGTTTCTTGGTTATCTCCCGCCTCGTTGCAAGAATTGAACAACTTACCCCATCGGCTTCTTTTGCTGGCCTTTGTATCTGTATCTGACTCCAATTCCGTGTGCTGTAGAAAGTGTTGATACAGGTCGGGTTTGGATTCAAACCATACACAGCTTGAAGGATCATCCTGGAGACTCATCCAGTTGTTGGCCGCAGAGCTGAAAGTACCCCACGAACAGTGTTCATCATCCCAAGCTGTCGTAGAGTTGAACTTCGAGTTTAGAATTAGGTCAAGGTACTCTTGGCTATGAAACTGCTTCAAATCAGATTTTGAGCAGTACGGAAAGTCAATAACGTGGTTGAAGTGATGTATCAAGCCATATGCTTTCAGCATAGCAAATGTTAAAGAAGACTTAGCATTGTTATTGCAAGGAAGCAGATCTGAAACTTGCGCTTGGAAGGCCGACGTTGAAATGGCGAGAAAAGTCATTCGTTGTCAGCTCCGCATGAATTTCAAAATTTCATTACGCCATGTTTTCAAGTAGGCCCAGGACTTTAGCAAACCTCATGGGAGTGACTGAAAACTTGTGAAGATACAGGTCTTACTATAGAATATATACTGAGAGAAGGCAAAAGGTTTTAAACCATATTATGACTCGCAGTTGCTGTCACAGCTCTAATTCCTTAGCAACCCAGGTGGGTAGCACAAAAGAAGCCTCGTGGATTCTTCTGTTGTAGTATCTGTAAAGCTTAGCTTCTTCTTCGTCAGACTTTTCTCTCAAGGGCTTCTTGACATCGATCGAAGCATCTTTAGAGCACACCATGAAACCAATTTGACCCGAAGGGTAAGTTGGAATAGTAGTGTAGGCGTACTCCACAGTTGGGAATACCTCAGAGCATGCCTTCTTCAAGTCCTTGATGATTGGCAAGTGCAACCACATGCTTTCACCTTGGGTAGTAATGACACCCTTTTCGGTCAAAGCGCTGCTCAAGAGCTCAAAGTACTCCTTTTGGAACAGGGTCTCAGCTGGGCCTTCAGGGTCAGAAGAATCGGTGATGATGACATCAAAAGTGTTCTGGTAGTCTCTCAAGAATTGGAAACCGTCACCGATGTGGGTCTTGACCTTAGGGTGCGAGTACGACTCAGCCATGCCTGGCAAGTATTGCTTAGACAATCTGATGACCGCCTCATCAATGTCACACAGCCAAGCCTCTTCCACAGACTCGTGTTTGACAACCTCTCTCAATACACCACCATCTCCACCACCAATAACTAGTACTTTCTTAGGGTTTGGGTGCGAGTTTAGACCCAAGTGAGTGATCATTTCTTGGTACGAAAACTCGTCTCTCTCAGTTGCTTGGATCACATTGTCCAGAACCAAAACATTACCATAGTCAGTCGACTTGAAGATTAAAACATCCTGGTATTTAGACTTTTCATGGTGCAACACCTTCTCGACTCTTAGGGTCATGGCTTGACCAGGCCACATGGTGTCAGAGATTTCTCTGAACCATCCGTCCTTAATAGTTGGGTGAGTGATTTGATCAGACATTCTCAATGTTCTCAATTGGTTTACAAGCGATTGCTTACTTTCCGTGAGATGAGTTTTTGAAAAGTTGCAAACAATGGCAATTGCATATGAAAATTTTTGGATACATGGTAACTATTATATACGGAAAGTATACCCAACGGCGTGGCATTCACGAGGATAACAAGAGATTAAAAGTATTAATATTAATGCACAAGAGCGTTATCATCGAGGCGGAATTGTGCTAAATTAAGTTATCTGTTCAATTTTTTTTTTCGCAATATCGGGCTCGCGATTGAGTCTAAGAATCGAAATGGGTTACGAGGCCGTTTTTCATGTTATTGGCATAGAAGAGATTTGAATCTCAGATGAAGATCATGAATAATTTGTTAACGAGAAGGGTCTCGTAAGATGCCTGTTAATGCAGTTTAGGGAAATTTAGCCGATGACATGATTTGATAGCGACTACGGTGAAGTTGTGGGAGGCAGGTACGAGGTCGTTTTTTGTAAGTAAAATAGATAAAACGGCAAGAGAGAGAGGTTAGAACTGAATTATATTAGCCAGTATGATAAGGGTGGTTCAATTTAGGTATGCTGTTGAAATTGGTTTTGAAAGTTGACTGATTTGTTTCTACGGAGTAGTCCGATTATGACAGATAAGGCTATAGAGCTTATGATTTTTTGATGCCAGTTAGAAGACGAGGATGTATATACAGCTGTGAACAATTGAGTGACACGAGTTAGAAGGTGTCAGCATGAGTGTCACATAGATTACGTTTATTGTGGGACATTGTTGTCAAGATGCAGGTTAAAATTTTAAAGTTTAAGCTACAGATGGCTTGTCGAGTTCTCTGAAAGATCTAAAATAAAGCAATAATGCCACGCTCCTGCTTTCTGCAGTACAATTTTACTGGTACTGGTACCAAATTTCGGCACAACTTTCACGCTATTGCTCAATTGAGTAAAAGAGGCGGGCCGCCTCGGTTTCGAGATCTGGATAGGCTGTAATTCAGAGAGGTCAGCTGCTCTTGTCGTTATTCGTCAAAACTACTAACCCTGGCATCATTGTAAAGTAGCGATAATTGCAGGCTAAACCGATGACAGACCAAAGTAGGACACCAAAGCCGGTAAATCGAGTAGGAAACTAAACACTTGTACCTTCCTGGTCAAGTGTCGTCGAAGGTTCCAGAAGAAGGTCATATCAATTTCGTACAATACGATATCACGACAGCGATTCTAGAGCATATAGTGACAGTCCAAGCAGCTGCTATGTATTCATGGAAACGTTTTCCAATGCAATATTCATCGTTGTTACGACTGAATTGTATTCTGTAGTCCTTAATTTTATTGAGGCGAGTCTGAGTCTTCAATAGAAAGCTTCTCAATTCCAGTTTCAACGT
>JAKTSC010000082.1:0-33750 GCA_030580015.1 Lachancea waltii | reverse complement strand
ACCAAGTTTAATATATATTGGTCAAGTGATCAATACTTAAAACTACAATACGACAGAAGGGTTAACGCCTGGAGTTGCTTATAATTGCTAAATCTTTGGTCAACTCCGGACTTGTTTAATTAACAAGTCCGGAGTATGTTATTTGGTTGTGTCTTGAGCCAATTGAGGCCATATATTTGACCGTTTGAGGTGAGAGTTGATCATTGACGCTAAAACAAGTTGAGAAATGGCTAGTTAAATAGGAACCCCCACTCAAAAACTCATAAATATATCAATTAAATAGGCCCACTAGGGAGATAAGCCGCTGCCACCACTTCTTTTACTAGTAGAAGATATTAGATGGTAAAAACATATAAAATTGAAACTCCATATCATTGATGTCATCTTTTACGGAGTCACTTAGTATTACACCTCTTGTCAAATTGAATTCTCAGCTGGATGCTAGGTTAGTTATTAGTTTCATTTGCTTGGTACTCTTAGATCCTCATCAGGTTTGGGGAGAAGTTTGCTGACTTTCGCTGCCATTGTATCAAGGATTTTAATTTGTTAAGGGAATATCGAAAGTTGATTTAATTGACAGTAATATAAAAAGTTATGAGCAATTGTAAACAAGATTATGGATACCTGCCTCTTTCCAACAAAACATAGTCACTTATTGATCGCCCGATATATATTATGTGTGCTTGAGAAGCATCGAGATGGGACTTATGATTTGCTGTCGGTATTATCATCGGGTGAATTTAAGAACTAAGCTTCGCATCAGTAGATAACTCAGGACTAACCGTTTTTAAACTCTTAGAACGCGCAGAGGAGCTCCAGCGCTTCACTATTGCTCGTACCAGTCCAATAAAGAATTGCACCAGTAAACATATAATTTTTAAGCTCAAAGATGTAACCTTGCGAATCGAAACGAACGCTTACCATGGAATAAATACAAAAATGAAAATCGCAAACAAGAAGCCCGATGTCTCCATAAATTTTATCTTGAAGTCTTGATCATTTGCAATTGCCTTGAGTATCGAAAGTATGTTGTCATCGCTCATATTGTATCGTAAACACTCGGCGTCCACAGTGCAGAAACCTGATGTAGCTGTGACGGTTAATTTCGATTAGAATTAAACGGCAGCTGCTGAGGAACAGAGCTCAATCATTTGCTTCGTGAAGAACACATAACCACCGAAGAGGCTGCATAAAATGTGTATCTTTTTCAATCACGATAATGAATGAACGAGAGATTGAAAATTTATAATGTGTCAAATATAGCTATTGAATTCACCAGCTTCGTCAGTCCAGATATTTACAATTGACGCAAAGGCAGGGGTTATTTTACCAAGGTATTAGAGCTTCCCCATGGTCAAATAGAGAACAGAACACCGCCTTCAGAAGGCTTTTTCGATCACACATCCATCAATAATGATTCTGGATTGCCCTGTGGAAGAACGAAACACTGTTTAAGAAGATGTTCTCCTAAAAAAATTTAGGAGCACCTTATGTCTCCTGAATCTGAAAGTGCTTCTCAAAAGCAAGGTTTTATTGGCTCTTTGAACCCATTAGCCGACAAAGCACAGCTGTAATGGCAGAATTTATCTTTCTATAGATTAGAAAAGCTGACAGGGGCACCGCGATGTTTAAGAAAAGTGAGAACAAAACCCCGTTTGTAATTTGAAATGCCATGATCGCATTGTCATTATCTAACACAATCTTAGCCATCTCTCGGACAATGTAGGTTATTGGCATTGGTACGTTTATCGTCAAGTTATTTACTCGTGAAGCCGTTACAACCACGGGTGACCTTGTTCTTGGCCTCACAGAGTTTTTTATACCTAGGATTTTTCGCTACCATAACATATTGTAAACAAATCAGTTCAAGATTGAAGATGGTCACATGAACTCAATGTAAAAGCCCATTTGCGATTTCGCTTATAGTGAGAGACTAGCTGCAAGCCTTACCGTTGACCAAACGGACTGGCGTTTCCGTTGAATACACCATCCTGGCTTTGTCTTACCCAATTCACCCTAGATAGCGCACTTGCTCACAAAAAATGTAAATCACTTCTTCCTTTCGTGTCGCTGAAATATGACGAATTGCAACGGTTCCTGCGTAATTTCGACAAAGTTCAGCTCGGAAGAATCAGAACAGTTTAGCGACGAAGATTCAACGCTTTTGATCAAACGTCAGTTGTGAGTGAGGCATTACCGTGGTATTTTCGAATATCGGGCTGCAAGATGGCCTTCATTCGTGGCTTACAGCCAAGCGAGCATTAAAAATTTTCATACAGCTGTAATGTAGAGGCATAATCAGGCCACATTCAATGGTGTGTTACAAGCACTCTGTGATGATCTACTTTGTCTTCAGGACGCCGGCATTATACAATTTCCACATTCGAGTCAATTCAATCACAGAACGCCGTGTGATTCGCCTCCACCCCGTAGCGACTGTAAACAATAGCCTCGCATTGGTTGATACGTATTCACCGGATGTGTCATTCCGTTTTTTTATGACACATCTTTTTTATTCAATGACAGACTCTGTATACCTCCCATAAAAAATTCGAATGGGGACCAAAAGCAGTTCTCCTGAATGAATGCTTCAATAATCAAACACGTTCACGGCAATATGTTACCAACTCTATATTGTTCACAAGGCAAGTGTTCAGCGGACAATTACGATCCATGGACCAAGACTTTGGTCAGCCATTTGACTTATCCCTACATTTGTCTTAGTCAGAATGTGTAATAACTAGCAAGCGTAGACATTATTGGTACCCAAGAACAAACTCCAGCACTTCAGCCTCCTAAAAAATCTGTAGTTCTAGTTGTCCGCCGGATCTCGTTTGGATAGCGTTGTCCTCACGTGTGTGTCGTTCTCAATTTGTAAGACTTCGTAATCCAAGAGTAATGAGCCATTAGAAAAGGCCAGCCGTATATATCAACAGTTGTATCTTTGCAAACCTCGACTTTACTACTGCTATCCAAAGCAACAAGCATAATGTCCAGTCATTTCACTCCTATAGATGAGGCTATCGAACTTTTCAAGCAGAACAAGTTCCTGATGGTGATGGATGATGAGGGAAGAGAAAATGAAGCGGATTTGATTTGCGCTGCCGAAGGCATTACGCAAGAACAAATGGCCTTTCTAGTTCGGTATTCATCAGGTTACGTGTGTGCTCCGCTCAGCAATGATGTTGCCAACCGTATCGACCTGCCTTTGATGCGTGACATGGACGTCAAATCGTCGCAGGACGACCGTCACGGTACTGCTTATACCATAACGTGCGACTTTGAAGATGGAACCACCACAGGCATATCTGCTCATGATAGAGCACTTACGTGTAGAAAATTGGCAGATTCTACTACAAAACCTGCCGATTTCCTGAAACCCGGTCACATCGTCCCACTAAGGGCTGTGGACGGCGGAGTTCTACAGAGAGACGGCCACACAGAGGCTGCAGTGGACCTTTGTAAACTGGCAGGAAAAGCTCCTGTCGGTGTTATATGTGAATTGGTGAGAGACGAGGATGGACTCATGATGAGATTGGACGATTGCATCAAGATGAAGCAGAAGTTCGACATTCCACTTATTACCATCGAGCAGTTGAAAAAATACATTTTGAGCCAACAATCTTAGGAGCGTGTCGGCCATTCATCTCTTTCTATCGCATCGACCACAGTTAAAAAAAATATTAAACCTGTAATTCTAAATAGGAGCATGTCGCTCAAGTTACATTCACTTCTTTTCCTTGGGCTTGACTGGTACCAGTCTCTCTTTATCACCCCAAACCAGCTTGTGTGGCTTCATGAACTGGTCGATAACGGCTTCAGTGACCTTAGATCTGCGTTCTTGGAAATCCTGAACAAATTCCTGCAGAACCTCAATACATAGCTTCTTCATTTCACCGGAAAGAACCTCACCTGCTTTGTACTTGGCATAGAGGTCTTCCAACAGTTCGTCATCATCTTTGAAGAAACTCAGATACTGATAGGCAACATCAACGTCTGGGTCACCGCCTAATCTGCGATGTTCTTCAACAGTAACTTTACCACCAGAGAAAGCGTACTTGTTGATCTTCTTTTGAATCTGCTTAGGAGTATCTGTCATGAAAATGGCCGTAGTGTCGTCTGATGCGCTCATCTTCGTAGTAGATCCCTGCAATGCAGGGAAGAACTTGGAGTGAATCAATGATGGCTTGGAAAACTTCAGCTTCTCAGCAACATCTCTGCATACTCTGAAGTATGGATCCTGATCGATAGCACAAGGGATCAGACATGGCGTTTTCTCGGGCAGGCCTAGCACGTCAGGGTATGAAGATGGGAATGCGGAGGCAATTTGGATCGATGCAAAGTGGAACTTACCAATGCAGTCAGAGTCAGTAAAACCGAACACAGCCTTGGCAGTTGAGCCAGTAATCTGTCTGGAAACTCTGACGACGGTCTCGTAGAATCCACCCCCCATGTATTCCAAGTCAGAAAAGATGAAAGTTTTCTTGGGGTCGAATCCAACCGAGATGATGTCACTAGCGTTCTGACGCGCAAAATGCTTGACATCCTTGATAGTAAGTTTCTGCTTAAACAAGAACTTCTCGTCGTCGGTCAATTCAATCACCAAAGGAACGTCGAATACTTCCTGCAGCCATTTGGTGAACAGAAAAGGTACCATGTGCCCCAAGTGCATCGAGTCTGAGGATGGTCCTCTACCAGTATACAAGAAAAATGGCTTTCCCTGCTCATACAAGTCCAGAATCTTCGAAAAATCACGCTCGCTAAAGAAAAGACCCCTGCGCAAGAAATGGTGGGGCTTGTGGCCAGTAACCTGCTCGAATCTTTGCAAGGTTTCCTCATTAACCGATCTGGTTCCGAATTGTTTAATTAGCTTATCGTAATCGATCTGTTGAGCTTTTCCATTTTCATCAACGGCACCTTCCACATCCCAAGGTGTAACGTTTTGCTCTTTCACAGAAAGATTCTCCAGCTTCTCATTCACTTCAGCAGTTGACATTGTTCAATTGACAAATGTACTGAGCTCTATCCAACTCTTTGTATCCTGTAAGTTAGCCTGATCTTGAGCGATGAGTAACAACATTAGCCAAAATTTTTCAGTAAAGTAGATGCCTGTCGTCTAGCTCCAGACAGATAAGAGAGAGGAGCCAATAGCCAGAACCAGGCGCTCGGATCTGTACTATTCCACACCAGACGGGAGCATAATTAAATGTGCATTTACTAGTCTTGAAGAGGATTTGTGGTTTTTCTTAAACTTACAGATGTACTAACCAAAAGATTTGGGATCTCAAAAGTAGAAGGCGAGGAAGTAATCTGCCGATAATCAATCGAGTCCTCCGAAATCTAGTACAAAGTCTGAGTTTCCGTATACTGTGGGGTTTATCCCCCTACTCAGCTATTTTGGGCATGTCCACAGCTTTTCAATATTCTTGATTCTATGTGTAAACTTATCAGCGAAATACAGCAGTGAATATGTAGGTCGTAGATCTTGTACTGTTGATCTATAGCTCTAACGTGTCTCTCTTAAGGCATTTTATGCTATATATGTGATGAAGCTTATAAGCAAGTCGACAAATTAAGATAGACTTTACCCACATGAACTAGACGAAATCCATTAAATTATCTTTCAATAGTCCCCAGATGAACAGAATATTTGGCTATGGTGGTCGCAAAACGCATGATCAACTCTTGCAAGACTCGAATAAGGCTATGAATGATGCTCAGGAGTCGATGCAGCAACGTATTTCTGGTCTGGATACTCAAATATCGCAGCTAAACGTTCAACTTCAAACGCTGCAAAGGAAAATATCATCTACCAGCTCTTCAGCAGGCCAAAGGCCTTTGCGTCAGCGTGCTCTCAAACTTCTAAATAAACGGAAACAGTTAGAGTCCATGCGTGATTCTTTGGATTCACAGTCCTGGTCCATGAATCAGGCTCAAATGACAAGCGACAACTTGAGGAATACGATGGTGACAGTCAATGCTCTTAAACAGACCAACAAGGCCCTTAAAGCACAGTATGGGAAGATCAATGTTGAGAAACTCCAGGATATGCAGGACGAAATGCTGGACTTGGTAGAGCAGGGCGAAGAACTACAGCAAGTACTGGCCTTGGGCAGCGGCGCTCAAGACTTTGATGATATCAGCGAGACGGAGCTTGACGCAGAGCTTGATGCTCTGGGAGACGAGCAGCTCTATGGTGACATCAACCTGGAGGGCAACACTACGGGCGAGATACCTTCCTACCTGAGTGGGACGATTCCGCAATTTGTAGATGAAGAGCCTACAAGGGAGGGAGAAGGAAAATTAGAGACTGCGACGTAGATCGTTGCCGCTTCTATGTATTCAGCATATATACGCTCAAAACTTAGGGTTGCACTTACAGCTTTTTAACTGCCATAAAATAGTTTCCAATTCCATTACAATCGTGATTTATCCATCCAGTAAAGGGCAAATACATTGTTCCTTTACAGTCGAGGATCTCATGTTGGGCAGGGCATTCGTCCTTGAACCACTGTAAGATTTCCTCTGAGTTGATGTACTTCGAAAGGCTATGAGTTCCACGAGGGACAACCTGTAACACTTGTTCACCCATGAAGATGGTCGTGAACCAAGAAATAGGATCACGATTGATGGTACTCAAGAATAGAACCCCGCCCTTTTCAAGCCTGCTCCACGCATGCCTTAAAATCTCACTTGGCTGGTCCACATGCTCGAGCATCTCTAGACATGTTACAATATCGTAGGTCTTGGTTACCTCATCTAAGGGCATATTCTGGTAGTCGAGTTTTCCTTTCAGCGCAGGATCCTTTTCAGCGTGTATCCGCGCAACTCCAATACACTCTGGAGTCAAATCAATCCCATCTACAGCAGACACAAACGGCAGTCTTGCCATTGACTCAGCCAGTATACCACCACCGCATCCAATGTCCAGTACCCTATATTTTTGCTTGTTGAGTTGCCCACGGATATCCTGTACGAGCTCATCCTCGATAGCAGATGATATCTGCTCTGGCAAATGCGTTTTATAATTGAATCCGGGAACATAAGTGTCAGGACCAGCCTTGCATTGATCTTGGAGCGTCTTCTGGATAAAGTCCATCCTCGCCAAGTTCATCTTATGTAAAATTCTTTGTGACCCGCGTACGTCCCACCACGTAGGTGCTAACTCTGTAAAATGCCTGATTTCATCCTGAGATGTTGAGGTTGAAGATTTAGGCCCATTGGCCACTTTAGGAGCTGCTGTCTTCAGGAATTCTGGATTAAATTTAGTATAATTACGCTTCAATATTCTAAGCATTTTTGATCGGCAGAGCACTTATAAAACTTTGGTATAACCTGAGAACCTTACAGTCAATATGAACGCAATTCAGAACGACACAATGGGCTTTGAAGGTTGGTTTCTCTTATACTTCGTTTTGCAGTACAGTATATATATTGTCTTGAGAAAGTATCTTGAGAAAACCACGATCAATATTCAAATATATTCAACTAAACTAGCGTTGGTAAAAGCTGCAAAACACAGGCCATGTCAGATTCAGAGGAGCTGTTGATGGCTAGTAGGTCCCGGCGGTCCAATGCCGGTAATAAAATGCAGAAATTAATCGAACAGGAGCGGCAAGAACTGCGAGAAAGAACAGCAGCTCTTGATGACGATGAGATCAACCTTTTATTCCAAGAGGATGAGATGGATGAAGAGTTTACAACAGATAACAAACGTAAGAAAGAAGATGACGATGTGTTTTCAGATTCTGAGGATGATAGCGATGCAGATGAAGATGAGGAAGAAGGTGAAAGAGAGTTAGAGCAGCAAGAGCGTAAGAAGAGAAAACTGGCCCAGAAGAGGAAGATCCCTCTGGTAAAGCAGCGTCCTCCGAAGGTCGAAGAGGCAACAAAACCACAATACGAACAACCTAAAGCTGAGAGTTTATTGCTGGACAGCAGAAGAACGTCGAAGAGATCATCTGTGGTTGCTAACAAATTGCAAGTGTACGAAAAGCTAGCTCAGGCCGAGAAGAAAAGGGCTCAGATTCAAGACCGCTTGCGGAAGAGTAGGGCTAACTTGGCGTATAAGGAGCTTACACAAGAAGACAGGCTGCGACAGGCCGAAGAAACAGAGAAAATAAATCTCTTAAGTTTGAACCAGTTTCGAGAGGAAGAGATATACAAGAAGGAGAGCCGAATTGCCTCGCAGCTACGCAAAAAGGCTAAATTCACAGTGGGCGAGATCATGGTGAGGATAAATACTACGGAATGGATGCTGACGCCTTTAATGGAAGTGGAGGACAGACAATATTGGGAACAGCAGCTTGCAAAGCGCCATAAAAAGAAGAAGAAATACACAAGACGGAAAAAGGATAAGACAGGAGAAGTAGTATCAGAAGCAGCAAAAGAGGGAAGTGGTGAAGCAACTACGGCAGCCGAATCAACTCAGCCTCAAAATAAGGAGTCACAAGAGGGGAGGGAAGCACAATCAGAGAATGACGCTAGCGGGCTAGTGGAGTCTCATGAAGGTACCGATCCAGAACAGCTAGCTAAAATCAAAGACATTCCAGATGAAGCAGTAATCAAAACAGATGAAAATGCTGCCGGATCAGGTGAAGCTGTAGTCAAGGCAGATGAAGAAAAGACCGAGATACCTGAGGTTACGATTAAAGCAGGTGAGGCTCCCATTGAGTCTGATGGCGTCGAAAAAGCTTCACACGTTGAAAAGAATACAGAGAGTACCGAAGATAGTAGAAACGATCTTTCGCAAGACAACTCGTCAATGCCGCCTAAGGGACAAGAGTCAGAAACTGGTCGATTGCCTAAGCAGGTTTCTTTTGCAGCGGATGCAAACATCACTACATTTGACTCTTCAGAACCCTCGAATCTGGCAGCTTTCAAAGAAATATCTGCAGATTCAGATACGTCGCGGCAAACGTCGGAGGAGCCTGCAGGCCAGGAGGACGACCAGGAGATGGAAGCTCTGGACAATTATGAGGGACCAGCACAGTTGGTAGGCCGTAATTTTGTTACCCTCTATTCCTATCCTCAAGAAACACTGAAAGTTCATGATATGAGACCATACTTGTTCGGTCCTCAGTGGGCACAGCCATTGAACTGTCGATCGGAGAACGTGGAAACAATAGCTCGAATTTCCAACAATAATGACGAAAATAAGTGGTCTGACTCAAGCTATTCTTTCATCCCCGACGTCTCTGTGTTAGAAAAATTCCCAGCTTTCGGAGAGTATGACAAAAAAGTGTCAACCGAAGTTACTGAAGAAACTGACACTAAGCTTCAGCTTGAAATCAAGACTCCAGCACCCACTGGTGTGTTTTTACCTAATGGCGTGAGAAAGAAGTGCCTCATCACTAACAGAGAGTGCCAGTACTTTGATCCAAAAAATGGTGTACCTTACGCGGATGTTGAGGCCTACAAAATTGTTCAAGAGCTACAAGACCCCATCGGTGTCGATGGATCAGAAGACGATCCACATCCGCAGTTCAAGTGGTTTGGTTTCGCACGTGGCGGTATATATCTCGATGTGCTCCAAAAACCTGCTAAAGGGGTTCCTGAAGGATTTTAGGTTCTTCAGAGTAGAATTTGGCAGAATGGGTGACATTGTCATCTGGTAACTAGTTTCAAGACACGAGATGCACTACTGCACATCGTGCTATAGGACTTCACGGACAAATTTAGGCCAAAAATATTGTTAAGCATTCTGTACTTTTGATAACTGGAAATAGAACGCTGCCTGTACGCTCGGTTGAGGTCACAATTGTAATACTTCCAAATTTCCGCGTTGTCAAATAAGCTAGCGTTGGATTGTGGTGATAAGCACAATGCCTTGTGCTTCACGTTACTCAAGAAAAGCAGATTTCTCGCTCTGGTCATACCCACATATAGAGTATTCCTCTCTATTGGGAAATTAGTATTCGAGCCGCCCATCAGAAACACTGTGGGAAATTCCAGGCCCTTTGAAGAATGTATTGTAGATACTTTGACAGACCCAAGGCTTTCTCCACCCATAGGTAATTGACCTCCCTGGTACTCAAAAGACGTACCTTGGTCGTGCCAGATTTCTAAAAACCATTCTACAAGAGAGGTAGAGGATGGTTTGGTATATGCAGAAGCTTTCAGAACGCTTAACATGTTAAGAAGATGAGTGCGAAAAGTTTCGATTTCCTCGGTAGTTTTCAGTTCATTTGGCATATATCCTATGTTATAGGCAGTTTCCACCAATTGTGATATGACCGAGATAGGTTCAATCTGTTCGTTTGAAGCAACGTGCTTTATCATTGGAATCATGTGCCTCACGTAGCTCTTCAATTTGGTTTTGTTCGTTACTTCAGCGGGCCAATCATCACACTGCGAAATGAATTCCCATAATGAAACCCCCATCTTTTGTGCGCCTGAATAGAGAGCTTGAATTGACTGGTTGCTGACACCTTTCAGCGCACTCACAGTTAAAATCACGCTAAAATCACTTCGATTCCGGAAGTTTAAGTTGCCCTTGTCACTAGCATTGTCACTAGCAACCAACACAGATGCCTTTAAAAGGTCAATAAGGAATTTTATATTCTGATCTGACATCCAGTCTGGTTGAGATGTCAACTTTTCTGAAGGAATACCGTAAGAGTTTAGATGATCACTAACGGCCTTCAGCTGGGCGTTAGTTCTAGTCAGAATTGCGATGTCCGAAAGCCGAACAGAATTGCTTACAAGCTGACAAATTTTGTCGGTAATAATCTCTAATTCTTCGATGGGATCAGTTGAGATTAGCATTTGGTAGGGAAATCCCATCCTAGGCTTCGAGTAAAACTGGTTTCCATCACCCGGCACAGAACTTCTAATATCATCTCGGATCACAGAATTCGCACATGTGGTAATCTCTGGCGTGCTTCGAAAGTTGTCGTACAAGTGAAACGTTTTCAAATTCTTTGACGAACGCATCCCCTCCAGCGACCGCATTGCTGCTTTATTATCTCCCAAAAACTCATAGATACTCTGATAAGGATCACCAAACAACAGTAATTGCTTATTTTGAGATATGGCTTTGATGAGCGGAACAAGAGAGGGGAAAAGATCTTGAAATTCATCTATAATAACCACTTTGTGCTTATGGAGCAATGACTGCGTGAAGGTTGTTGGATCGACTGAAGGGTCTTCAGGCGAATCTTCAGGCCTTGGCTGTAAATACTGGACGGCGAGCAGAATGAGTTCCTCATTAGTGACCACTTTGGAACCTTTCATGAGTTTCATTATTTGTTCCATTACGTTATCTTCGATTTTGTTTCCCCCCCGCGTCTGGTACTCCCGAAACAAACGCTCAAACAACTTGGGTGTAAGCACTCCCTGCCTCCTATGCTGTGTGTACTTTTTGAGCAGATTCGGCGGTATCAACTTCAAAAGGCCTCGCCAGCCATTTTCCTCGATAATGTTTATGAGCCCCTCATTCTCCACTACAACCCTATTCGCAAGCCCATGTATTGTGTAGACGCCAATCTGTGAAATCAGGTCCGCAGTGGCCTTTTGACTCTCTTCGTCTTGTTTGCTATCCAGTTCGCTAAAAATGTCCCAAAGTTTGTGCATTACGTTGTCAACAGCCTTGTTAGTCAAAGACAAAATGAGAATTTCATCAGCTCTGACGATTCCTTTTGAAACTAACTCCCGAACTTTCAACATTAGTGTGAGCGTTTTTCCAGACCCAGGTCCTGCTACAACCTTCACTGTTGTTCCACTTTCATATGTACATTTTATGACTTCATTCTGCGACGCTGTTGGTGTGATCATTAACAAAAGTTTCCTATAATACTTGACGTGACTTAGTGGATCATTGGACCGTCAGGACGGAGCACCAAGTTGTTAGTTGATGGAAGTAGAACATATAGATTCATTTGGCGCTTTTTCATTTAGAAGACGTCAATGACCTCTCACGTGCATATCCTTCTCTAGAAGAATTGACAGTAGGCTCTGGTTTGTAGTGCCGCCAAACTGAGTGTTTAGTGAGATTTAAGCGTGACTGTTCTGGTGAGACTCTTGATGAGCCCTTCATCTATAACAAGTTTTATGCTATGCGATAGAAAATTACAATTGCAACACTTGTGTAGCCAATATTTAAACTAATAATCAGATTCTTCAGTGTCAGCTCTTTTGTTTGGATTGATTTATTGAGTGCTAGGATAATAGTAACGCCACTAGTCACCCTTTAGTGAAGGGCACATGGCGTGATGTAGGTAACTTAAAGGCATCAAACTTTATTCATAAGTTGCTGCAGCCCACCAATTGCATCTGAATAAGGCACAGACGATGAAGATGTGGAAGCTGTCTATTCTTATTATAATACATGCTTTATCATTTCTGAAAGGGTGCCCACTTTCCACCATCTTATGCTCCATTGGAGAGCAATGATATACTTCGTGCATCCCGTTAACGCTTTATATTCTGTACTCATCAAATAGTGAGACAGAACCTTTACATTAAACTGTTTCTTCTAGACCGCACTCGTTTCAAAGAATGAGTAGAGCTTCAAACTGTAACTCAGTAGGGATCTGACCCATGGTGCTATACATTGATCTGCCCTTCGCCATGCTAGTCAATTATTACACCTTGATAGTAAACTTCAAAAATATAACACAGGCTTACTACTTTGTGCGTGTTTCAGAAACAGTGCTGAAAGCCTCAACAATTGCTTCCAAGTGATCCTTCGTTTCTTGATATATTAGTGAAATCTTGAAGTTACTATCGTCATGCCCCTGTCTCAATCTACTAATGTAATTCTGTTGTAGCGCATCCAGCAAATAAGTGTAGTTTACGGCCAGAAACCTTTCGGGGTGTTTGGTTTTCTTGCTACATTTAGTCATGACGGTTTCGAAGTCATTTCTGATGCGGATGATAGAGTTGTAAAGAGGTTCTGAACGCTCGTCAATATGCTCTTTGTGAGTCATTGAAAGCATAAGAATGCTGTTCAAGAATTTTGCAAATTGAATTGTAAGTTCCTGAATTGTCGCAGAAGGGTCATTATCATCTTTGCTTCCAGGTGTTTTCCTGGTTGAGACAGATATGGGAAAGCTTCGGAGGCTTTCGCATTGAAAATCCACGAGTTGTTGAAACTTGGGCCAAAGGAGTATTAATTGTCCATCCAGAAACTCATCAACAACAGGCACCTGTCGCCTTTGTGATTCGAATTGAAGGTGATGAGATATCCATATGCTGATAAGGACCCCGAACATATCAAAGGTTGGAGTTATGAGACGTCTTGTATATGCCATGGCGTCTTCGAAAGTCGGCTGAAATATTTGTTCTAGTATTCCCCGTAGATCCTCGACATTATTACTAACCTGAAAAAAGTCGTTCAGGAAAGTAAATTCGACAGAGCAGTTGTCTAAAATTGCAAGGTTCAAATTCTTGAATCCCACCTCTAAAAAATTTGGCGCATTGTTGTTTTCTGCAATTTGGGAAACCATAACAGTGTTGTCCTCTTGTGTAAGAACTGACAACCTCCGGTCTATCTGGAAATACTCATTGATAGCATTATTCGTTGGGTTTGAAGATCCTATTAGAGAGGATTTGTAGCCGCCTGAAAAATAACTTGTGAATTTATCCGCACCCGTAGTTGAGGTAGATAGGCCTCGACCCAGTGCAAAGTTTGAGTCGATTGCAACAAGTTGTAAAATAGTCAGTGATCGAATATAGCGGCCGAAGTACTGTTTGTAGTACCACCGCATCGTGTAGGCATAGGCTTGCCTCAACTCTAGCGCCAGCGAGTAGTTGTGCTTAGTCAAAAACTGAAACATCTCCTTCACCTCTAAAAGTTGACTTTGGACCCTTTGGGAAGGTACGGTACGATGGTCCCTGAGAGTCTTTATCCTTGACACGATATACTTCTTAGTTCTCTCAAGTATCAACGACTGAAGGACGTCCAAGAGCTCACTAAGCTGAGCAAAGTCTGAGGGGACCTCTCTAGCTTCTTCCCTATACTTGGCATAAATCTCCTGTTTGTCCTTGATGTAGGCAATGTTTTCCACCCAAGAACCATCGATTTTCCCATGCGTGATTTGAGACACTACATCGGGTGAAATGACAAGGTCATTGACGAGTGGACTGATGCTGGCGAGGTCCTTTGAGTTCTTTTGTAGGAGCTTATTTAATTCTAAGGATTTGGTTCTAATCAAGCTCAAATCCCGAGTTAGGCTTTTAAACTTCTCTGTAAGCTCCGAAAAGTATGACTGAAGAGGGGGAATACCTTCTTCAATAGCTAGTCTTGTAGCTTTAGACTTATTTTCCAGCTGTTGTAGTTCGGTTAATGCAGAGTGGTCGACCTGAAATCTATGGTCTTTGGCATGATCTAAAAAGGCCTCATAGAGGTCAGACTCATCAGAGGCAACTGGTACTTGAACCTTGACACCAAGTGTCGACTCCAATGCCTCCATTTATTGTTCTTGTATACTGTTCTCACTTCCCTTTAAACCTTGAATTTGAGAGGGCCACTAGGAAAGTTCAAAAATGTAAATAAAAGATTGAAATTGTGAGACCAAGGAAGTTAGAGAAAAGGGTTTATAGCAGGATTTATATAGTCTAAACGCCTCTAATTTTGATGATCTTAGCTAGCATACCGCCAAGCTGTAAATATGTACCCACACCTTCCAAAATGCGCATATGAGCGAAGCCTATTTCGCGGATAATTTCGAGCCGGACGGACTCTTTCACTTCATCGAGGTTCTTGGTTACGCGGAAGCATGTGGTAACAATATCGACGGCGGAGTAACCTTTGTTCCAAAGTTCTTTGAACAGAAGCAAAGAGTCGTCCAAAGATGGCGCTAGAAGCATTCGCTTGACTACAAGCGGATGGGGCGAATCTACGATTTTGAAAACGTTTTCACCATTGACGAGACCGTAACCGGCAACCGTACTTTGGAGATTATTGAGCGCCTGTCTCATATCGCCCTCCGCGGTGAAAATGATTGCTTCAAGACCGTCATTTGTATACTGCACGTTTTCCGCTTGGATCACTTCCAGAAGCCGTCTGAGCACCTGATCGTCCTGTAACTTGGAATACCGCAGGATTGCACATCTACTTTGTAGAGGCTCTATGATTTTGTTGGACTGGTTGCATGCAAATGCGAACCGGGTGGTGTTAGAAAATATTTCCATTGTTCTCCTAAGAGCCTGCTGTGCGCCAGCGGTCATCGAGTCTGCTTCATCGAGGATGATGATCTTGTGTCTTCCTGGTGGTAAGCTACACTTTTTCTGTGCAAACTGTTTGATTTGGTTCCGGACAACGTCAATACCACGATCATCAGATGCGTTTAGCTCAAGCACCGCCTGTGAGTATGCGTTCCCTAGCAGTTCATGCGCCAAGCAACTGATCGATGTAGTCTTTCCAATACCAGGTAAACCACTAATGATAAGATGAGGCATGTTCCCGTCTTGTGCAATTTGCTGCAGACGGATTATGGTGTCCTCATTGCCCACAATATCTTTCAGTAATTGAGGTCTATATTTCTCTACCCACGGCAGCTCTAACTTCAATGCGTTTGTAGACATTTTCTTAACCCTCAAACAACTTCAGGGACTTGATAAAGCTAGAAACTGGCACTTGACTGAGGATACAACTCGTGTTTACAGGATTCAGGTCTGTTGATCTGAAGTGCTCAGCTTCAAATTGACATGTTGAAAAAAATTATTCGACCTGTAGAGATGATGAGATGCGATGAGCAAGAGTAACAGGCCATTAAAAGCACTACTGGAAACAGTTTTGGATCCTTTATAAGCACAATGGACGCAGAAAAGCCAATAACAATGCACCCACACCCTTTGCCCCCTGTCCCAGAGGGCATGTCTAAGTCTCAGTGGAAAAAAGTGTGGAAGAAGAAGCGGTTCGAGGACACCAAAGAAGAGTTCGCCAAGATCCGTAGAGAAAAGAGACAAAAGGCTAAAGAGAACAAGCGTGCTAAGATCCAGGAGTATCTGGACCGTGGCGAAGAGGTTCCAGAAGAACTCCGTCGGAAACCGCGCAAGAACATGGATCAGAGGGACTCGGGCATCAACATCATTTTGGATTGCGCCTTCGATGACCTCATGAACGATAAAGAAGTGGTCAGTCTGAGCACGCAAATCACACGAGCATACAGCTACAATAAGCGCGAAAACCACTTTTCCAACATCAAAGTGACAAGCTTCAACAAGCGCCTGCGCACGCGCTTCGAAGAGGGCCTCAAAGATGCTCATCACACCGAGTGGAAGCACTTCGAGTTCACGGAGGATGCCACGTTACCCACCGAAAACGCGGTCTACCTCACTGCCGACACCGACGAGACCTTGGAGCGTCTGGAGCCAGGCACCACCTACATAGTCGGCGGAATTGTTGACAAGAATAGACACAAGCTCTTATGCTACAACAAGGCGCGCGAGCTGGGCATCCCTACCAAGAAGCTGCCCCTAGCTGAGTTTATCAAACTTACTGGCAGAGAGGTCCTTACATGCACACACGTGATCCATCTCATGCTTCGCTATTTCGATAATCACGACTGGAAGGAGGCCTTTGAGGCTGTTCTCCCTCAGCGTAAGCTTGATGAAGCTGCTGGCTCTGCTAGCTCCGAAGAGCCTACTGACCAGAAGACGGAGTCCCCCGAACCGGCCGCCAATAAAGATACCTGAGCACCCGACACATATGTATTCTATCATAGATCACAATATACGAGCAACGAACAAGCTCTTACCCAATTCTGCGCACGCAGGCGCTGTTAACGGAACGGTAAGAGGTATCGGTATGATTTCGGTGTTCTCTACGTTAGTTATTGAAGCTCAGAGGCCTGGTTTTAGCCGTGCAATCCCACGGGCATCTCATTTCTCGTTGTTAAGTACTACTAGATGGTTCAAAAAAGTTTTCCACAGCAGCTCAGGAAGACGACAGAGAAGATGTATGACGCATAGAAGAGAATAAAAAGCTCGTCTTGAAAGGTTTTGAAGGATTAGTTTAGATCTTGGGTAACCCAAATTTTATCTGAGTTTCGTCAAGTTTTCAAAAATAATTGAAATCCGAGTTTTGGAGACCATATAACCGTTATACTAAGGTTAAAAGAAAATGGTGCCAATTGTACTGAATTCGCAGACCGTAAGTGGAATTACCGGTTCGATATCGATTGCATGCTGGATCATCGTGTTTGTACCGCAGATCTATGAAAACTTCTATAGACACTCGGCAGACGGGTTGTCGCTACTGTTCGTGGTTCTATGGCTACTAGGTGACATTTTCAACCTTCTGGGAGCGGTTCTACAGGGCCTATTGCCCACGATGATCATCTTGGCGGCTTACTACACATTGGCAGACATTATTCTGCTAGCACAGTGTCTCTTTTATGGCAATGAGGAAAACGTGGACCCCGTGCATCTGTCTCCTGCCAATCCTATTAATGAGCGTGTCTTGGAGGATGTGTTCAATGAGCATCAGCCATTGCTGCACGACTCTAAAAAAAGACGCCAGCGTACTGAGCATACGGAGGCCGCTTCAAGCAGTTCGGTGCCTTCTACCACCGAAACTGGCGCTGAAGTCGTTGCCCACCCAGGTGGCTCTGCTAGAAACCACGTTACAAACATTTTGTTGATATGCGCTGTGTTTTTGGGTGGCTTCTTGTCCTGGTACATCTCATACGTTTCTGATCCTAACCCCATCGAAAAAAAACCAGACCTACACATGAACTGGATGGCCCAGTTCTTCGGATACTTGAGTGCAGTCCTTTACTTGGGTTCCCGTGTTCCACAAATTCTGCTGAATTTCCAGAGAAAGTCTTGCGAGGGAATCTCGTTTTTGTTCTTTCTGTTTGCCTGCATCGGAAATACTACCTTCATAATATCGGTATTGAGCATATCGGTCCAGCCACGCTACCTACTAGTTAACGCATCTTGGCTGATAGGTAGTTTTGGTACCTTGTTCATGGACTTTATTATCTTCATGCAGTTCTTCGCATATGAAAAGTCCGACTCCAGCAGAGCTGTGGGTGTCGCTGTTTAAGCCAGATTTTTGATACTACATAATTCCTGGAAAGAAGACACGATGTTAGTAACGGTGCGGGTCTACTACTACTCCAGACAATGTCACTTCATTCAAAAACTATCATCAATATCCTGGCAAGACCGCCGTGACAGCAGAACCTGCGACACAAAAAAAAATAGTAGAAAAGAGCGCCGTTGGCACAAAACTCTTGACAGGGTATTTATTTTAATTCACAAAACGATTTCATTTGTTTATTCCTCGTTGTCTCCCAGTAATTCTCACTCGAACAAGTGGAAACTCGCTTTGCAAAATCGAACCAGAATCAGCTAAAAATGCCGTTACTTTCAACCAGACGTTATCTTAAAGATGGAAAAGATCGTAAACTCGTGGATGAATCAGACCCTTATGACCTTCAGAACTACGATATTCATGATGACGATGAAATAACATCGTCAGACGAGGGTGACATAGACGGTTTCGATGATGAATCAGGAGAAGGGTCCTACTACGCTTCTAGTCGACCAGGAACAGCGAATATTGGCTCAATCACGGCTCAATCAGATGAGAAATCCAAAAGACCAAGAAGCGTTTCCCCATTTAAAAGAAGCTTCAGCTCACTGTTCAAGAGGCACGAATCCAACGTGGTTGCAGAACATCGGGAAACAGAAGAAAGCAAAGCTTACCGTTCTCCCTCTCCTGTTACTGAAACCGAAGAGGAAAGCCACCACGAGACCACAAACTCGACTAAATTTTGGAGATCCTGGAGATCGAGACAGCACAAGCACAATCCCGATCCAGTCGAAACTGTTCCATCTTTGTTCGTTACCAAGACCGCGCCTACAGATCACACCGAGCTCGAACTGTCGAGAAGGAGAAGCAATGTTGAGAAGCTTGCAGAACTACAGCTGGACGACAGCCCGCAAAGAAATATACATGGCATTTCAACAGGTCAAGTCGAGTCGGGCTGTAACTTAAGGGCCCCAGCAAAACCTCTGAGCTCTAAGGAATCAAGTTCCGTGTTTGAAAAACACTCAACCATTGATTCGTCTGAAAGCGAGTCTTCAGAAGGGGTTCAGGATGCTATGAATCCCATGTTGCCTGAAAGCGGCGGTCAGCGCCGCTCAGAACCGCCACATCTGGCATCGCCGTTGACCCCAGTCGATGAGTTCGTCTCTTGGAAGAAAAGCACTTCGGGTCTTGAAGTTGAACAATACAAAAGCATCTACCAAACTCCCAAAGACTACGTTGCCCTAGAAGATCAGTTTGACAGCCTTGAAGTTAATAAGAACTCGAAGACATATCTTAACTTCCTGAACACCATTGAGTTGCTCAATGGATCTTCTCATGATTTGTCCAAGAACCACACACTGGTAGAGTTTTCGTCTACCGCCCTTGTCTTGGCCAAAAATAAACTCGAAGCCGTTGCCAATTTAAGAGAGAAAGAAGTAGTTGAAATTGCGGACGTAAACCGAAGCACCGAGGTTTCAAGCATTGCATCCAAAAACGAGGACTCGAAATCTCGGCAAATCAAGGCCCTTGAAGCTGAACTGTCGTCGCTTCGTGATAAATACGACTCCAGCCTTGAAGATTTGTATGATTGCCGCAAAGAGCTCAAGACGACGAAACTTGAGCTCGCTGATGCCCGCGAAGCAATGAACGAGACTATCACGGACATTAATCAGCTAAAATTGACCTTCGATGACCAGAAGAGGTCCTGGACCAACACAGAAGAAGAACTAAGAGACAAATTAAAAACTATGATAGAAACCACAGAACAGGAACACTTAAAGTTTGGTGAATTAAAGTCACATCTCAAAGATATAGAAACAGATCATGAAACTCTTGTTGGCGAGCACAATGTTCTGAAAAAACAGCACGAAGCCGGCAAGGAAAGAATGAATGAGCTGGTGCGTGTAGTTTCCGAAAATGAAACAGAAACAATGAAGGTCTCTGAAGCGAACATGAAGCTGCAGCGTGATCTAGAGCAGAAGACTTCACTTGCCGCACATGCCAAGTCGGCAAATGTGAAGCTTCAAAAGGACTACCAGCGAGAGAGGTGTAAAATTTTGGATGCAAGACGTGAGCTAGACGTGCTCAGGGCACAAATCGATGTAGTCTCGTGCCACAAGACTGAGTCTCTCCAATTCATGGCTCAAATGATGATGTCCTTCAGAGATGTTCTTTCCAAGGACACCTTGCAACAGTGCGACGCGTTTTTAGAAGCAATCAACTCCAATCGGCTATTCAACAACGCTTTGTTTGATACTCAGGGCAAGATCTCTAAGCAATGTTTGAATGATCAAATGGCTAAAGAGTTTGAGCAGGTAACCCAATTTTACCGCCAATTTGCCAAGGAACGGTTGCTTGATCAACTTTTCGCCAAGCACGTCTCTTACATGAGGTCCAATTCGTTCCTTTCTCAGCAATTGAAAGGTCTCCGTCAAGAAGCTCAAAACCATGAAGAGTATATATCAAGACTACTGAAGGACTGCAAAACCCAAAAAATTGTAATTGCAAAACTAGATGCCAAAATACAGAACTTGAAGAAATGTTAGGAGAATAGTCAGTCGTTCCAAGAAGCACCATTCTGTCGTCTAACCTTAAAGTTAAGCGTGACAAGCCTTTCGACTGATGGTGGCAGTTAAATATTAGTGATATTTTATTATTGTGTACGAACATAACTTTTACGCGACAGGTCAAGAAACGCGTCCCTCTCATTGAATCAAGTAACTCGTGAGTTAACCAGCGAATTGATCACCAAGAGGGATCAGTCAACCATTCAGCATGTCTTCATCACGTCCTGAACTGAAGTTCTCAGACCTGTCTGAGGAACGAGGGTTTTACAAAAGATTTGCGAGTTTGCCTGAAAAGCCAGCACAAACTATTAGAATCGTCGATAAGGGCGAATACTACATTGTTGTTGGATCAGATGCTTTGTTTGTAGCAGACAATGTTTATCATACGAACTCTGTCTTGAAAGACTGCAAAGTGGATCCTAACACAGCGAAGTCCATCCAAGAACCACTCAAGTATGTTACAATCTCATCACAAGTTCTGTCGGGACTTCTTAAACTGTGCCTTATAGAGCAAGGAATGAAGGTTGAGGTCTATGACAAGACGTGGAAGCCGATAAAAAATGCATCTCCTGGAAATATCGAGCAGGTCGACGACTTAATGAACGTCTCTCTGGACTCCTCAATCGTTTTAACCAGCATAAAACTTCAACCTAATGCGCAAGAGGGTAATTGTGTCCTAGGTGTATCGTTCATCGATAGCAGCTCATACAAAATTGGCATGTTGGACATTGTGGACAATGAGGTGTATTCGAACCTTGAGAGTTTCTTAATCCAAATGGGGGTCAGGGAGTGCTTACTTCCGGAACTCAGAAGCAATGAAAACGTAGCCAGCGAGCTGAAAAAGATGGTTAGCGTACTTGATCGCTGTGGGTGTGTGTCCACATTTGTTAAAAACTCTGAATTTGCGCCAAAGGATGTAGAACAAGATCTTATCAAACTCGTTGGCGATGAACTATCTATGTCCTTGATGAAATTCTCTAATCTGGCGCTCGGGTCATGCAATGCTTTGCTAAACTACCTTCAACTCATGAATAGTGAAAGTCAGCTTGGTAGATATGAACTTGTTCAGCACTCCTTGACTGAATTTATGAAATTGGACGCTTCGGCTTTGAAGGCTCTAAATATATTTCCTGTTGGACCAGCAACTACAAGTGGTCCTCCCGTGGCCCATGGAAATACCTCCAGTACTGGAAAGATATCGAGCATCTTTCAGTTGCTTAACAAATGCAAGACTAATGCTGGAATCAGGCTTCTGAATGAATGGCTGAAGCAACCACTAACTGACCTCGAGGCAATTCAAAAACGGCATGATCTCGTCGAGTTTCTCATTGATCAGTTAGAATTGAGACAGGTGTTACAGACAGATTACCTGCCTGCAGTTCCTGATGTCAGAAGGCTGACAAAAAAGCTGAACAAAAATGGCAACCTCGAAGATGTCTTGAAGATCTACCAGTTTGCTCAAAAAGTGCCAGAGGTTTCAAAAGTATTGGAAGAGTACTTAAAGGATGTAAGCGATGACTCTCACATCAAATCGCTTGTCATGGAAACATGGCACCAACCTTTGAACGCGCACATAGCTCCTCTGGACAAATTCCAAGAAATGGTTGAGACTACAGTTGATCTGGACGCTTACGAGGACACAAATGAGTTTATGATAAAAGTGGATTTCAATGAAGACTTGGCAAAAATCAGAGGCGAGCTAGACGTACTTAAAGAGAACATCAAAAGTATCCACTTGGATGCTGCTGAAGACTTGGGTTTCGATCCTGAGAAGAAGTTGAAATTGGAGAATCATCACATGCATGGATGGTGCATGAGACTCACCAGAAATGATGGAAAGGCTTTACGCCAGCACAAAAAGTATTTGGAGCTGAGTACAGTCAAGGCCGGTATTTACTTCAGCACCAAGGAACTCAAGCAAATTGCAGAACAAACAGCTGCGCTGCAAAAAGAGTACGATAGGTTACAATCAGACCTGGTAAAAGAGATCGTGCAAATCACTTTAACCTATACACCAGTCTTAGAAAAACTATCCATCGTGCTTGCCAATTTGGATGTGCTGAGCTCGTTTGCACATGTCTCGTCATATGCACCTATTCCGTACGTGAGACCTTTAATGCATGGCCTAGGCACACAGAGAAAGACTGAGCTAATAGGGTCAAGACATCCAGTGCTAGAAGTGCTGGATGATGTCACGTTTATTTCCAACGACGTTAAACTCGAGAAGGGTAAGAATGAGTTCCTCATCATCACAGGGCCTAATATGGGAGGTAAATCCACCTATATTCGACAAGTCGGAGTCATCTCGCTGATGGCTCAAATTGGTTGCTTTGTGCCATGTGATACCGCCGAAATAGCGGTCGTAGATGCTGTTCTGTGCCGTGTAGGTGCCGGAGATTCACAACTGAAAGGTGTCTCTACATTTATGGTCGAAATGCTCGAGACAGCGTCTATTTTAAAAAATGCCACCGAGAATTCACTAATCATTGTGGATGAGTTAGGTCGAGGCACCAGCACCTACGATGGGTTTGGGCTAGCCTGGTCCATCTCCGAACACATAGCCAGCAAAATTAAGTGTTTCGCACTATTTGCAACGCACTTTCACGAACTCACGTCACTGGCTGACCAAATCCCTACCGTCAAGAACATGCACGTTATTGCTCATATCGAGGATGCTGAAAAGAGCAACCACAATTCTGAGGACATTACATTACTCTACAAGGTGGAGCCCGGTATTTCCGACCAGTCCTTCGGTATACATGTTGCAGAGGTTGTCCAATTCCCACGCAAGATCGTGTCAATGGCCAAACGCAAGGCCGCAGAGCTCGAAGAACTGAAGCACGATTCACAGACCCTCAAGAAGCAAAAATGCTCCGCCAGCGAGATTGCCGCAGGCACTGCGGTACTCAAAGACGTTTTAAAGTCTTGGGTGAAGAGCGTCCGTGACGAGGGCCTCCACAACTCACTAACAGAAGAGGAAAGCCAGGCAAAGATTCTACAACTACTAAAGCAAGTCTCAGAAACATCCACCTACACCGAAAATAAGTTTGTTAAAGAGATTGCAGAACTTCTCATGTAACCTTTTCCTAAATGCTGTCCAAGAAAGATTGAGAAAGCTCAGCTCAGCTAGTTCCCAACGGGCTGTTCTGCTTCCATTTCTCCTACCACGCGCTTTTCACCTGATCTTCCATTTTTCTTCGTGAAGGAATATTCATTTGCAGCCCTGTGCTACCGCAAACGTGTCAAGGGAATTGCGAGCAGTTGTCGCACGTCTCAACGGTTGATCTGATCGTCGTTGGAAACAAAGTGAGAAATAAAGGTTACCTTTTTTGCTATGCAATTGTAAATATCATTGAACTCACATGTTCGGACTCCTATGTTCCGAATTTACTCGATTTACAGTTTGCGGTTGGCACGGCCTAGTACGGCGTGAGGGGAACAGCAAAGTAAGGTTGAGATGTCTTGCACTTGGGAGATATTTATGGTTGCAACGCTAGATGATTGAATATATATAAATACAATGGTGAAGTTGATGAAGAGATGTAGTTTCGATAACAAGCAGATAATCGTTAGAAGAGAAGTCCTGTGGTAAAACAAAGCCCATTGAAAGGATACAGAAATTACAGCTAGTAATATACTACTCATTAATCAAAACCAAAGAACCGTCTTGTAATGTTGCATCCAAAGAATACAGAAATTTACTTTACGCTCAACAATGGTGTGAAGATGCCAGCTCTAGGTCTGGGTACGGCCAACGTCATTGAACAAATACCACAGACGAAACAGGCTGTCAAGGCTGCGATAAAGTCGGGCTACAGACACATAGACACAGCTTGGGCATACAGATGCGAAGACCGGATTGGCGAGGCGCTCAAGGAGCTGTTTGAAGAGGGCGTTATCAAGCGTGAGGATATTTTCATCACTACCAAGGTGTGGCCCACGAACTGGGACAGGGCTGACGAGTCTATCTCCCGCTCTCTAGAGAACTTGGGTGTCGACTACGTGGATCTCGTTCTGCAGCACTGGCCATTGTGTTTTAACAGACTACAAGACCCAGAAGGCATTGACGGCATTTGCAGAAACCCCACTCATGAAGATGGCTCTCCTCACTACAACGAGAAGGGCGACTATCTCCAGACCTTCAAGAGCTTGGAGAAGATGTATCTATCTAAGGACCCTCGCTTTAGAAGCATCGGAGTTTCCAACTACCCAGTAGAGTACTTGGAAAGGTTGCTGAAGGAGTGTAAAGTTGTTCCTGCTGTCAACCAGGTTGAAATGCACCCCCACTTGCCTCAGATGGAATTGCGCGACTTCTGCACTAAGCACAACATTCGTCTAGAGGCCTTCTCCCCATTTGGAGCTACAGGTTCTCCAATGGTAAAGAACGAGCTGGTACAGAAGGTAGCTCAAAAGTATTCCTGCACTCCCAACGACGTGCTAATTGCATACCATCTTAGACAAGGTGTGGTAACAGTCCCACGTTCTGTTAACCCCAAGAATATTGCATCTAACGTCCAATTCGTTCCACTTTCCAAGGAGGATATCGACGAGCTGAACAAGTTCGGTGTCGAGAATCCAAAGCGTTTAGTTGACGAGGAATTCGCTGTTGCAATTCCTGGATTCCGTGAGGGCAAGTGATGGTATCGACAGAATGTATATGACATAAATATAACACATGAATTTACGACTAGCTTGACCTTAATGCTTATTCGCTCACATCAAAACGGGAAATGGAAGTCTCTATCAAATAACATATCGTCGAGCATATTATCGAAGTCGATTTGATCGGGAGGGAGCTCAGATATTAGATTCGAAGGGGTGGCTGCTCCTGGCAAATCCAAGCTAAACGTCCCTATAAGATCGGTTTCGGTGGTGGGCACATAATTCGAAGCTGCACTGACGGTTTTCGAGGGGCTTACCTTATTAGCCGCTGGTGTAGACGCAAAGTTGTCAAAAGAGCTATGGTGAACAGGTAATGAGGTCATCAAGCAGCGTAAATCTTCTTCGTCTACTTCGCTAAAAAGGTAAAACATACGCGGAAGCCTCTTTCCTGACTCTAGACATTCATTTGATACTTGCTCGGGTACGTCTAAAGAGCTTGCAACATCGGGTGCGAACACTTTTAGGTGTTCCCGCAGCTCGTTGATAGCAACATCTTTGTTATGTTTAGCTTGCATCATCCAATGCTTCAAGTTATCCCTGAGTGGTGTAGAATCAAAATTATGATCTTTTGCGCGTGCGTTGCTGGCGTTGAAACAATTAATGGCAAATGATAACACAAATGTGTAAATAAACATGGAAACATTCCACTTGATGTTATCTTTCAAAAGAGGTATATTTGCCGCGTCATTTAGGTGCTGAAAGATTTCGCACATTAACTCAATACACTCAGCTGTACGTTCTCTATCAGGGAACGCAACAGATGTGATAAGTAAGGTTAATATTCCTGTGTTGAATGTGTAAAACAAGCGATGCAGCATATACGGCACAAGTTTCACCTTTCTCCAGAGGTAAATTATCTGAAAAGCATCGTCGCATGCGCTTTTCGAATATATCTTTCTCAATGCTGCAATATTATATCGAGATTCAGACTGAATGTCTTCATTGTCAAAAATGAAGGAGCACGATAACTGGCTCACCAATAAGTCCAAATATAGGTGCTCATAATGAAGACTCAAAACATCGGTACGTAAAATATCCAGCCCAGCATCCGAAAGACCGTTTCCTGCCACATCCTTGAGCTTTCCTATCCTCATTTCGAATTGGTCGACAGTCAGAGCAGGTGGTAGTGATGTTCCCCATTCAGTCAGTTCACATTTTATTTCAAGCACACGCTCTATGACCTCATCGAAAGTGACGTTGATCATTGCATTTGCCGAAAGTAGATACTTGTAGGTCTTACGGAAAATTCGTGAAAGCGCAGTCCCGTAGTAAAAAGCCCCGATTGGAAACGTGGCACTAGTATCCATTAGCAAGGCTAAAGCAGTGGTCAAATTTTTTGGTGTCGTTAAATTCTCTTTGCACAGGCTGTGATCTTCGATGAATTTCAGGTAGAAACCTTCCGTGAAGATGTTCGTGTCGTCCATGTTTATCAAAGGTTCGCGACAGAAAACAAGAGAAAGTTGTGCATCAATCATCAAGCAACTATACCATATCCGCAGTCTTTTTGAGGCTTCTTTGAAGGACAAGCCTTGATACGCTTCTCTCCTGTTAAGTCCCATATCTTGAGCAAATCTTTGAGCAATACAGAAGATATTGTAAGCTACCTCATTACTGATCTTGCTGTTTACCTGTTGAAATAGCATTAGCAAAGCTTGTATGGATCTAAGCCCTTCACTCAGAAGTGAGACCTTGTGATATTGGTACATCGCGTTCAAGAGCATATGGCTTCCTAGAGCGGAGAACTCCTGACTGGTTTCTGTCGGGACTGACGAGGTACCTAAATGACTGTAACAGATGCCAATGCAAAAGGTCATATCAAGTAACATCAATTCAGAATGAGACAATTTTTCGTTGGAGAAATATCTGTTCAGTAGGGTCTGCACTTCTTCGCCACATACAATACTGAAGCCGGTGTCCAAAATCCGGTCCCTGTATACACTCAAAATAGAATCAACTTGATGTTCAGGGGGGAATGCATATAGCTGTGGGGTATTCAAAGGATTAAATGGGTTCGAAAAGTCGATAATTTTTTTGATTTGAGCGACGTACCATCTGGACGCGATAAAGAAAACATCAGTTAAAGGACACAAGGACCAGTTTGAAGATTCATCTCCCAGCTCCACGCCGCCGCTAATTCGAAAAGTCTCAGCTTGCTTCCGCAGCCATGCTACCCGCCGCTTAGTGAGTAGAGATGTAAAATAGCGTTTCTGCTTCGGGGCAGGTGACATATCTGGAGTGCCACTAGTCCGCTGAGATCTTGTGTAGTGTAGGCTCTCACTTTTAACAGCTTGCTGTCGGGATATCAGCTCGTAAAGACCTGCCAATTGGCTCTCCAATTTCTCCAGTTTCTGTTCCATCGAAGATGTTTCTGGCGACAACTCAGCTGCTGCTTTCTTAACCTTTGGTTCATTATCACTGGCCCTCTTGAGATCAGTAAACTTCCGATGCCGGCTAATCTCGTCATGGTGCCTGAATGTACAGCTTGTGTTGAACTTATTACAGTTTTCGCAAGTTCCAGTGATAGGGTTCACAGGCCCGCATTTAATCTTTCGCTTCCGGCAATGGTCGCAAGCTTTGGGTACTCTTTTTCTAAACTTTCCACCCGACAGCTCAGTGGGTGATTCGGATGCCATTGGAACTGCTTTTGTTTCCATCTCGGTGTATGATGATTGTTCAACTCTGATGAAAAAAAATACTGATCTTTAACTGGAACTTGCCGTCAAAAGAGAAGGAAAAATGGCTTCTTGGAGAGCGACAAGTATAGGGCCAATCAAACAGTGTATAGGAAATTGGTTGAAATTGAGAACGTCGAAAGAAGTTCAGTTTAGGTTTGAGTTTGTAGTTCCTCTTGTAGGTCGCGATTTTGAGCTTTAAACATGAAGAATACAACGATAGACGCACTCTGCCATTTTTGGTGTAAACAGAGATAATTGTTCAAGGGGCAGGTTCACAAGGTCAGACAGTTTGTATCGATGACACCATCGTTTTGTTAACAAGCTTGAAAGAGTCAATTTGTCCATCTAATTCATAGAATCGAGAATAGCCACACTGGTAATATCTGCTTTTGTAATCTTCTTTCATACAGCTTGTTGGGCCCCGCTTGCTTTCTCCAATGAGACTATCATGAACCAATGACAAGATTTGATTAAACCAACTGTCTCAGTGAATATCGTTGCATTGCACGTAAACCATGGCATAACTCAATTATGTCAAACAATCCTCTCATCTCAGCACTTATTGGTCGTGCAATTGAGAATTTGACCCGCGTAACCACGTATAAAACACTCTTACCATGAAATACACGCCTTTATTGTGTTCTTAACGTCATTTTTTGAGAGTGGGAGTTGATGAAGAATTAACCGCCGAGCCTTCCAGAGTAACAAGTTTTCAAACGCTTTGCATCTTGCAAGCAACCCATCCTGGTTTCCTTCTAGATGGCTTGCAAACCTAACAGATATGAAAAGTGCACAAAGACGAGCTATTTTACTTATCACAGCGGTTAGGCTATAGAATATATTTGAAGCCAGTTTTCAGTTAAATAATTGTAGCTCTTCATCGTACTCATTTGTTCCTTATGAGCAGGGAAAGCTGGCTATTGACAAGTCCCGTACTTGGGCTTTACGACTTGATATGAAACTGTTTGTAAAGTCAATTCGCTGAGCTAATGACGCTTGATTCTAATCTCTATACCAAGTATCCTGAAATCGCATACACGTACAAAGACATATGCAATACAGGTTCATACGCAATACAGGGAACTAGCTGTTATGCAACTAGGGTTACAGGGAAATTACGTGGATATTAAATGGAAATTTGTCACCCTATACTAATCGCTGTTGGACGAGACAGGAATAAGGCGGAGATGAGCCGGGAAACGAACAATCCTTCTCTCTACCCACCACATCGAAGCCAATGGGATCAGGAAGCAAGCACTTAGGCCAAGAACTGGTCTCGCAGAAGGACATTGCCGAAATCGAGAAAGTTGCGGACGTCTGCTCGAAAGAATGCCTCGATTGTGCCAGCTCATCGGCTGACACGGACGGAGATGATGCCAGATTCTCAAAGCTAAAGATCGATCAGGAAACGCCATTGTTTGGATCATCTATGAGCTCAAAAATTCACTTTGTTGTGCCCACATCGCAAATTGATTGGGCGCATGATGCATGCAATGAAGTCACGGGTACTGTTCAACAGAGACTGGCACACTGGATAGACCAAAACGCGAACAAATACAATGGAGGCGAAGGTGATACTATCCGCTGCAACGTTTCGGCGCTTCCCAAAGAGTTCTTGGACGTGGAGGTTATGCGTGGCAAGAAAAACGACGTTCTAGTGTTGCCGCATTTTCTTTGGATCAAGAATCTTAGAGCCGAAGAAGTCGATAGTAGGGCAGACAAACTTGTTCCTCTGTTACTCGAAAATAAGCGGGAGGAGCTTCTGTCTCTGGACTATGTTAAAGAGGCCAATGAAGACTCCTTCGTTTTTCTTTGCTCTCATAAGACTCGCGATAAAAGATGTGGCATTACAGCTCCTATTTTGCAAAAGACCTTTTTCAAAGAGCTGCAAAATCACGACTTGTACCGTGATGCTTCCGACTTTAGACCTGGGGGCTGTAATGTGACTTTTGTGAATCACGTAGGCGGCCACAAGTTTGCTGCAAATGTCATAATCTATTTGAAGCGCTCGCATTCTCTCATTTGGTTGGGGAGAGTAGTTCCCAAAGATATCCCAGTTATCGTTAACTCCATTATTTTGCCAGACAGGCCACAAATACCGTGGCCGGAGAACGTAAGGTGCGTTCAAAAATATACAGGGTGGTAGATTGAACATCGCTATGTATGTCAGAGGTCGCCTTCTATAATTTTTCAAAGTTCATCGCGTTCGAGTTTTTCAGAATCGTGCTTCTTGGCCAATAGTTTGAGCCTGAATTTGGTCTCTTCAAGTTCTTCTTCTGGATTGCTTCTCAGGATGTTTTCAAGCTTCTGTATCTCTTTCTCAACTTGATGCACTTGACTCAGATACTCCCGGGAAGCTTCGCATCTTTTGTCAACGCATGAACGATCGCTCAAAATGGTTTCGAGCTCTCTGTCCAGCTCGTTATTCTCTATTACTTTATCAATAAAACCTTTTAGTATTGGCAGATCACGGCTTCCCTCGAATTCTACCACTCTTGAGAGATCCATGTGCCAAGCTGGGTTATAACCACCGTGCTTAATTGTCTTGACCAATTTGGACCACCAAGACAGTTTGACGGGCGCGGTTTCTGTGATAGTTGATCCGTTAACCTCTTGACTAATTAAGGGCTTAATAACCTCAACCATTGGATAACCAGGAAGCCGGTCGCACAAAGTCGATCCAAAAAGGTCGCAATTCACCTCAAGGAACGTAACATTTGTACCTTGGGAGTTGTCGAATAATTCGCTTAGCTGATGGAAAACAGGACCAAGTCTCTTGCAATGGGAACACCACGTAGTGAAGTACTTTATCACAGTATATGATTCTGTGTTTACGGTGTCATAGAAGAAATCCAGTGACGTTACGCTATGCACAGTGCAAACCGCCAAAAGTGGAGTGTATAAAGCTGTCAGCAGATATAAGAATTTCATTTTTGGTAGCGTCGTGATGCCAAAAGGTATTGTACAATGTGATAGTGTTAAAGGCCTAATACCGTCTTTTCATATAATACAACAGGCTCACGTGTGGGTCTAAGATCATAAGCTCACGAAGTCTCGATAAAGTGTCAGTAAACACCTCGATTTCGAACCAGCGCTAAACTGAATGTTTCCATGATATTGTTATGGTTTAAAGCGGGCTCGTAATTTGTCCTGTCACCTGCCTACCTTGAGTGATTCGGCTAAAGCTGTTTTCGATTACACACATTCCATCGAATCTGTGTCAGAAGCGAAGGGATATCGAGCCCAGTTAGTTAACTTTGTAGACGTTTCCGGCCTAAATTACTGACCTATAAATCACCTACTGTTTTCTAAAATGCTCGGTCAATTTTATTCGAGAAAAGATGAGTCCGACAGAATAATGTCAAGTGGCGAAGACCTTAATATCGTACTTTCGGAATCGCTTCTCTTGACCGTTGATCAAAAGCTAAGCTGTGTTTCACCATGGACATATACTATATATTCTGAGAGCCGCAAATCGCGTTCACGTCCCTGATGGTGAGTGTAGCGTTGCAATTCGAGCTAGGTCTGCAATGTTCTCCTTTCACAGGATATGTGCGTGTCCTTGAATCTCTAAAAAGGTAAAATGATGTTTCATGATAACAGTTCCAGTTGAAAGGTCTATGGGTTCCATGATGAATCTTTTCCATCTCCAGAAAGTCGCTGAGTTCAATATAGATACAAGAACTTCACTATTATTTGGATGTCAGAACAAAGATGGCACAATTACCACTTTAATGAGTGTTACCCAGTATCTTTTCACAAGATTAAACTACGGTCACTTCCAGAGGTGCGGTACAATTCTTTCAGAAAACAGTGAGTTCTAATTACAACTAAAGCACTGCAATATATGAAACCATTGTTCACGTTCCTAAATCTGGTTGATAATTGATCTAAAAGCACTGCGTTTTACGCTGAAAAGCGAGAATTAGAGCAAAATCACTTAAGAGTATTTTTTGAACTATGAGATCCGAGACTTGGTGTACAAGATAATGCTGACGATTGTGATCCAAAGTTAGCACGCCAGTTGGCACATCAGCTAGCACATCAGTTAGCACATCAGTTAGCACATCAGTTAGCACATCAGTTGGCACATGTTTACAAAACTCCATTCGCTCATCGCTGATGGTGTGACAACCTAATTGCTGTTGAGAGGAAGCTTCTGACCTAAAACTGATATCAAAGTACTATTGAAAGCATCCAACCAAATTTGAGCCGGGATGACAAAATAAATGCTAAATCGAATGGCTATTTTTCAACTCTGCAAACTCAAGCTTCTTCATCTAACCAATCCTGTCTTGCTGGCATTTTCGTTCCCTTGCAAATATCCGCAACTAATGGATCAGGCGCGTGCGATGAGATAACAGAAAACACGTTGTCTTTTTATTTTTTTAAGTCCGTCCCTATACTGGACGTTACTTGGCATCTACGTGATATCCTCGAGAAGTACATAAGTGTGAACTTTACTCAAAAACTGAGACTCTCGCAGAGCATAGTAGACAATCATCATTAGTATGATGCAAGTGCCCGAAAAGTCAACTTCGGATTCTAAGCCCTTCACTAGCACCCTTGTTCACCGCTTGAAGACAATTGGTAAGCTATTTATCCGTGATGATGAGAAACATGAAAAGGTGCCTCGAGAATTATTTAATACGCGCGTGTTTTATCGCATGGTAAATTACAAATACTCGAGTATTGCTATTTTTCTTTTAGCGGCACTTATTTGGTTCTTCCCTTTGAATCCTGGCCAGTTTCTGCTCGCCGTAGTGGGCCTGTATCTCATCTTGCGTTACGGGCGTAAAGTAGAGGCAGCTAAGTTTCGAGACCTTTCCGTGGTAGCCAGGGTAGAGCTGTGCAAACTAGTGTCAAAAGATCGGCCCTCACTTAATTTGAAGAAATGGAACTCTATCGCCGTCCACATGAATAACTACATCTTTGAGCAAGGACTTTACTCGATGCCGTATTTTTTCTGGGATGGAGAAGAGTGCAGGATATTTTTCTTGGGCATGGGCGATACCTGTTCGCAGTGCCGTAATAACGGCATCGAGCTCCGCCATATATATCCCAGTACGCTAAGCAGATACCACGAGGATATTAGAAACGAATTTTTAAACTGACTTACGGTTAGAAACCCAAATAAAGCATCTATCTTTTTCAATATACAGCAATAACTAGAGATTTTAATTGTAGGAATGTTTTCTCAGGCTATCTGCGACTTATCACTATGCCTGGGTTTGATTCGGACTTTAAGCCTGGTACATGCGCCGAGTTCAGGCTCGAAAGCAGAGCACTTGTTATTTAGTACGATTATCAACAATGTATAAAATTGACAGTTTCGAAAATGTCCTACTGACATGCTATTGCCCACCTCCTCGTTTGGCTCAATCAACTGAAAAAAGACCAGCGTCGTTTCCGTTATTGCTTATCATTATCTTGACTATGTTTTACAACTTGTTATTCGACAATCGATGCGTTGGTTAGTGACGAAATCTGACGAAAAAGTATCTAAGCATTTTTATTCTCTTTAGAAGACTGATTACAAGGTACATTTACCATCATACGAGTTGCCACAAAAGAGTCTGTGAACCTATAACAATACGCTGTTAGGAGCTGTGCCCTTAACCAGCTCTCCAGGAATTAATTAGGCACATTTTTGTATGCAGATACACCTTGCAACTTTTGACTTCAAACCGCCAACTCCACAGGAATAAATCCATCACTCCAGCCTCCTTGAACCAAGCTAAATCGTGATACAGATAGACACAACTCTACTTCAATCTCTATCACCGCGTCTCTAATAAACTGTCTCCGATAACGTGATCACCTGCCACATCGGACTCGTTATCAGTTACCTTGGTGGATC
>JAKTSC010000081.1:0-34740 GCA_030580015.1 Lachancea waltii | reverse complement strand
AGACGAGCGTTATAATAAATCCCATTTAATGCGACTCTCACAAGGCCTTTGAACAACTCAAAATGGTCTATGCTAACTAAGTTACTGGTCCTTAGAGGCTTGTCATCAACTAACTCTCTCGCTCTTTCTACCGAATAAACCTGTCCGCGTGTGTGTGTGTTATCGTTTCCCAGGTATCGCGAATCGTCTACAACCATAAACGCGTCAGAAAAATTTTAAAAGCATCTCGTGTTGGCAAGTATATAAAGGTCAAGGAAAACACGATCCAACTGTCAAGTTAGACCCTTTTTAGATCAGGCTGGATCAATTACAAGCCCAGAGCAACAAAGGAAAAAAATTCAAGATTATGGCTAACCCTAAGGAAACTCCCTCCAAGGCTGCAGCGTCGGCTCTATCAGACCTGGAGCTCAAGGACTCCAAGAACAATCTCACTACACAACTGGACGCGCTACGCGAGACTACAGAAGAGGACAAGGCTGCGCTGGAGACGCAGCTGAGTAAAGCTGCGCAAGAGCACCAGAAATTCCTGCGGTCGCATCACGTGCACCGCCACAAGCTCAAGGAAATGGAAAAGAACGAGCCCTTGCTGATGGAAAACAAACGCCGGTTCGTGCTGTTCCCAATCAAGTACCATGAGATCTGGCAGGCGTACAAGCGCGCGGAGGCGTCGTTCTGGACCGCAGAGGAGATCGACTTGTCCAAGGACATCCACGACTGGAACAACCGCATGAACGAAAACGAGCGTTTCTTCATCTCGCGGGTGCTAGCCTTCTTTGCCGCCTCAGACGGGATTGTGAACGAAAACCTGGTCGAGAACTTTTCTGCAGAGGTGCAGAGCCCCGAGGCCAAGTGTTTCTACGGGTTCCAGATCATGATGGAGAACATCCACTCCGAAACTTACTCGCTGCTTATCGACACATACATCAAGGACCCCAAAGAGAACGAGTTTCTGTTCAACGCCATCGAAAACATCCCACAGATCAAAGAAAAGGCCGAGTGGGCCATCCGTTGGATTCAGGACGAGGAGGCCCTGTTTGCGGAGCGTCTGGTCGCTTTTGCTGCCGTCGAAGGTGTGTTCTTTTCCGGTTCGTTCGCAGCCATTTTCTGGCTCAAGAAGAAGGGTCTGATGCCAGGGCTCACTTTTTCCAACGAACTCATCTGCAGAGACGAGGGTTTGCACACTGACTTTGCCTGTCTACTGTTTGCACATCTCAAAAACAAGCCAGACCCCAAGATCATCGAGCGTATCATCACCGAGGCCGTCGAAATCGAACAAAGATACTTCCACGACGCGCTGCCCGTCTCCCTACTGGGTATGAACGCTGACCTCATGAACCAGTACGTCGAGTTTGTTGCAGACAGACTCCTGGTGGCTCTGGGTAACGAAAAATTCTACAAAGTGACCAACCCATTCGATTTCATGGAGAACATCTCACTTGCGGGCAAGACCAACTTCTTCGAAAAGAGAGTTTCGGACTACCAGAAGGCCGGTGTCATGGCCAAGTCGTCCAAGGCCGAAACGGAGGGAGGCGAGTTTGCCTTTGACGAGGATTTCTAGATTTAGATTAGTACCTTTTTTTTTTTCTTTCTTTAGTGTGGGGAGTTCTATTAACGTATACATAATATGAATTATTGTTGATGAGATGAAGATACTATGGTATTGTTATTCTAACAATGACTATTTCATTTTTTCATGGAGATTTGTACGTCTTGATAATAGAAACCACTGGCCAAGGTAATATCTATTGACCCTTCTTCAAAGTTCAAGACACCACTGGCCAAGGTAATATCTATTGACCCTCTCTCTTCAAAGCTCATTGACATAATATCGTTTATAAACCACTACACATGAGCGTGGCAGCATTTACCCCGCACTTAACTTGCTATTCTATTTATTCGGCAAAGTGTCTGAGAATCTCCTCAGCAGCCTTGATTCCGCTAACAGCCATGGCACCAAAAGTTGGGCCCATTCTGTTGCAGCCTTCCATCTCAGCGACTTCCATACCGGCAAAGTACATGTTACCAACACCAGAGTAAGCACCAGAGCCCTTGACCACACCGGCCTCGGCACGGTTCATGTCCAAACCCTTCATACCACCCAACTTCTTGTCACCGTCAATGGCAGCAATACGCTTGGCAGAGAAAGCACCGAATGGACCGTCGTGGCCAGTGGTGGACAAGATCACACCGTGCTTCTTGCTCATGTCACGGGTACCGTCGTTTTGGTATCCACTCAACTCGATGACGTTAGGGTCCATGCAACTCTGGAGGTCGTGGGCCATGGTCACTAAGGTCCAGTTGGTCACAACACCGGCGACGTTGACGCTGGCGCTGTTGGCAGAAGAGCTACCGGCGGTCTTCTCGGCTGGTCTCGTGACCAAGTCTTCCACAGCGGTAGCGTTGAACAACTTGACATTTGGGAATTGCAACACCTTGCTGAGCACGGTGGAAGTGAAGAGAGCTGCGTGCTTGACCACAACGTAGTCACCTTCGTCCTCGTATGGCAGGCCAAGGTCCTCTAGGAAAAGGTGCGCAGGCTTACGCATGATCATGGCGCTGAAAAGCTGACCACCCAACCAAGCACCACCACCTGGCGAGACATTGGCCTCCACAATGGCGATCTTGAGGTCTGGTCTGTTCTTGGCGATCACGTACGCGGCAGCCAGACCGGAAGAACCGGCTCCAATGATCACAACGTCGCTCACGGCGTACTTGTCCAGATCCTGGAAGTAACGAGAGGTCATGGCACGTGACACAGTCGATTCGCGAATAGGTCTGAACTCAAAGTCCGACCAGTCCTCTTTCTGCACCACATCCGACAGCGCGTGTCTGATGGAGCCAGCGGACACTTGCAATTGAGCGGTTTCAGTCTGGGTAGTTGTGGCAGATGACATTATTATATTTGGTCGACTTTTGTTTTTTTTTGTTGGGATATGGGTCTAACTCTGATCTGAGATGAGCTTGCTATATCTTATTACAAGAGAGTAAAGGAATAAAACCAATTCCAAACTCTCCCACTCCCGTTCAAACGCTGCCTTCTTATACCAATTGATCTCAGAACCCCGCCAGACCTACCCACCAATTCTTATCTCCCACGCCTCGCCCTTTTCCAACGTTCTCGCCCTTTTCCAGTGCTCTCGGTTGCTTGTTGTCTCTAAACGGTACCCACCTGGGAAACTGTTAACCCATCTTTACCCATCAACGAGAACCTCACCAGATGGACATTGGTTTAGTGGTAAGCTGTGGACATCCATCCATACTATTTTACTATGGTCAATTGCATGCATACGAATATTTAGTATGTCGACTTGCAGTTTTTATGCGATGGAGGAACCATGGATGAGATGAGATGAAAAACTATAGAGGGGAAGAGCAGTTGGAGGAGGAGTTAGCTTCTTGTTTCTTGGCTGGGTTTAATAATCATGGTATAACTTTCGGCCGAGAGATTAGGTAATACAGTTTTGGGGGAGACGGGGAGACCAGAAGAGCGGGTCACGTGGTGTGGGACGTGGGAATGTTGGCACGTGTGAGAATTTGGTGAGTACATGGAACTGGTCACGTGCTGATGAGTACATGCGAGTGATTTTGTAATTTGTTTTGAGTACACTAGAGTGGTCACGTGCTAGTGAGTACACTGATCATCACGTAATCCTTTATGAGTATACTGTACATCACGTGTTGGTGAGTACAAAAAATCTCTCCTATCACCTTATACGCATCGGCTAAAAGATGGAAAAATTTAATTATGATTCATCATCATCTTCTTCATCATCATCGGCTGGTAAGCGCTCAATGCGGCTGACCTGCGGCGCATATGCAAATACTGTACAAGCCGTGCGTATATCGAAAAAAAATGCCGAGAATTCAAGAAAGCAGCGGCATTTCGGAACCGCTCAGATAACCAAGAACCAAGAACACGTAAAACACACACACATAACAATGCGCTGTGGCCTAACACAAATCCGACGCGCGCACGAAAACTCCGCCCAGGGCACACTCACTCTCACAATCCTACCTCTATCATTGTGAACGACAACGTCGGCTCGTATCCTCGCGCTTTCCCATATTTCCCGCATATACCAGCCGGGTGAGAGCCCTGTGCTAAGAGCCGGTCCTTCAAATCTCCCAAATGTATAAAAGAACAGCAAGACCCAACTTGAATCATCTCCTCGCCATTCCTATTCCAATCCATACCAATACTACACTACACTATTCATCCGATCCATGGCTTCCAGGATCTCTTCAGATATTGAAAGTGTTCAGTCATATGCACATGAGTATGCCCCCCAAGAAAGGACGGCTCCGGCAAAAGATTCGGACCAAGCTGAGCTTCAAAAAATTATCACCGCAAATAGCCGCGGTATTCAACAGCGGCTCTCGCGGCTCGAGTCCAACACCCACGGACTTGGCCCCGTAGAGCCTCTTCTCGATCTCGAAAAATCAGAAACCCACCCGGCGCCAAACTCGACTTTCCACGACAAAGACAAATGGAAGTACCCCATCGACCAAGAAACAGGCATGCGCATCGTCGAATTCATCGAGGACGACCACGAAGACCCGCGTAACTGGCCCACTCGACAAAAATGGAACTACACCATTTTACTCGGTATCATCTGCTTCGACGTGGCCATGATGTCCGCTATCATTACCGGAGACATGGATAGCCCTGCAGCCTACTTCGGCGTCTCCATGGAGGTCATGTGTCTCTGTGTCTCTCTCATGGTCTGGGGGTTCGGTATCGGCCCCATGTTTTTTGCTCCTCTGTCCGAAGAGTTTGGCAGAAACCCAGTCTACTTGATCACTCTGCTCATCGCCGTTGTGTTCATTGTCCCTTGCGGAGCCGCCAAGAACATTGGCACTCTTTTGGCATTCAGATTCTTGGACGGGCTTGCCTTTAGCGCCCCAATGTGTCTGATTGGCGGTTCTTTAAGTGATATGTGGAGAAACAAAGAGCGTGGTGTAGCTATGTCTCTGTTCTCTGCCGCTCCTTTCTTGGGGCCTGTCATGGGTCCCATCGTTGGCTCTTTACTCTCCGTATATTGCTCCTGGAGATGGGTTTACTGGTTCATGGTCATCCTCAGCGGGTGTTTGTATGCGGTCATGGCCGTCTTTATGCCAGAAACCCATCATCAGACTTTATTGAAGAAGCGCGCCAAGAAATTGCGTGAAATAACCGGTGACCCTTCTTACAGAGCCCTTTCCGAGATAAAAGTTCGTAGTATCAACGAAATCGTCAAGGAAACTGCCCTGAGACCTGCCATCCTACTAACAGAGCTCATCGTCTTCCTCATTACCATGTACATGTCCGTCATTTACGGTCTTCTCTACATGTTCTTCTTTGCCTACCCCATGGTTTATACCGAAGGTAAACATTTTGGCCCTGTGAAAACAAGTATTATGTTTATTCCAATTGGTGTCGGTGTGATCTGCTCCACGGTTATCGCTCCTTTCCTCAACAACGATTATCTAAAAAGAGCCCAGAGATATCTCGACCGTGGTGAAATCCCTCCCGCAGAGTTGAGACTCATCCCCATGATGATTGGTTGCTGGTTCGTCCCAGCTGGTCTTTTTTCCTATGCCTGGTCATCATTTCCAAGGTTATCATGGGCTGGACCTTGCTTTAGCGGCTTTGCGTGTGGACTCGGATTTAACATGCTTTACAATCCTGCCAACAATTACATTGTTGACTCCTACCAGCACTATGCAGCGTCAGGCTTGGCTGCCAAGACTTTTGTGAGATCTATGTGGGGTGGTGCAGTTCCTCTCTTCACTATTCAGATGTACCACAGGCTCAACTACGAATGGGCCAGTACTTTGATGGCTTTTATCTCCCTTGCCTGCTGTGCAATCCCATATCTATTCTACTTTTACGGTGCCAGAATCAGACAGAGATCTAAATATGCATATGCTCCACCCATGAACACAATCAAGGCATCTCAACTTGATATTGAAAACCAACATCCCAACAACAAGGAAGCGCACCAGTCCTCTGTATCGGATTCAAGCTCTAAAGCTTGATCTACAAAAACGCTAATATACGACGTGATTGATGTTCCATCCATACAAATACCTCTTACAGTTTCAAGATATACAATTCAACGTTCACTCTTAATAAGAATTCAATTACATCTATCTTCATAGTTTTTAAACTTTTCTGTTTTGTCATTATCTACTGTCTTGTGTGTAAGTTTCTGGATTTCGTGAACATAGTAGCGGACAAAAACTTGTAAATGTCAACAAAACATAAAAGCACTAACGTTTGGGATAATGGCATAGCCACGACAGGTTAATAGAATGCCTATCCTTGATAACATATTAGAGTCCGATAGAGACTCGAGTGAATTAGACAATAGTGATAAAGCAGAGGATTCAAATACAAGTGAGGAGGACGAGAGCCTTATTCAGTTGAATAGCGATGAGTTTCGATTGGATCGAGAAAACAAACGAGAGAGCACCTCTGCACGAAACCTTTTTGTCGAAGACGAGAGTATGATTGCATCTCCATTAAAAAGTGACCTTTCTCAGCGGTCTGGTAGACGATTCTCACAAGGAGGAAGTACTACTGTGAGCCCTACCCGTGTCCAATTCAAAGATGATCAAGTCAGAGGATTCGAAGAACGCGCTCTCATAGAGAAAACAGAGGACCCATGGGACCTGAAGTCTCTGATACGCAAGACGTTTACAGAGAAACTTCCTGATAATTATGATTTCAAGGGTTGGAAGTACCCATCTAAACGGCTAGTCTCGAATATAGTCAACATCCTAGAAAACAACGCTGATCTGGCCATCGAATCCACATTCCAAAAGTATAAGTCGGAGTGCGCTGGCCTTTTCCAACCCCGCGACGTAAAGAATGTCCGGAAGAGCAAGGCGCGCATGTTATACAACACCATAGGCAAAATCGAGCATAGGATTCGAAAGTCCCGGTTTCCATCACGAACCCTGGATCGTGACTACGATATCGAATACATCTATGCTAAGCGAAAATTCATTCAAGAGCGCTACTCGCAGGAATCACAACATGTGGAATCCATCGAACACCAACTCGTAAGAGAACAGAAAGCCCTCGAAGATCTCAAATCGTCTCACGCCAAACTTGCAGAAAGGGTTACAAACCAGACCAAGCTGCTCACCGAGCAGCTGTCAAAGAATTTACACCCTGCACTTAGTAAAGCCATGGTGAATTCGTTCGGTCTTTTGAAGGATAATGACGCCAACAAAGAATGTTTCAATAGAGATGTTGATGACCTGAACTTGCAACTCGTGAATCCAGTCGATGACTGCTCCGACCCTTCTATTCAAAAATACCTGCCGTCTCTACAAAAGTATGAGCAAAGCGTTCAAGGCCTACGGGACGAAGTAAACAAATTTATGGACTCTGCAAAGGATAATGAAACGCAGTAGAGCCACTATCGCTGGCGTTAGACAGCTCACTGCCGGTCTTTGTATGTATATAAACTTACACAGCTTCATCCATGATTATTGTAGTTACAAACGAAAACAGATAGTCAAGGGCGTAACAGTATTTTTGCATCCGCGGATTTCATTCCAATATAAGGTATCTAATTAATCCAGCTTGCTAGGGCAATTGAAGCGCCTTACGGAGAGTCCGGGGTTCTCATTTAACAGTTTATTTGGACTGATAGCACTCCGCGTTGGATTGACTCGCTGATCGCTCCAAATATGAGGGGAAATTTGAGTGGCAAGAGCAGAGATGTTAACGGGAATTCAAGTCACAACACTTACAGAAACTCGAATGCAAACGCTGGTAACGGATCGTTTTTCGAGACTGAGGAGACGACAAAAACGTTCAACGATCGCTTAAACTACCTGCTGGTAAACAGCCTGTCCACTGAGGCCACAGTTACAGTTACAACTGGTGTGAAGTATTCTGGCATTCTCGCTGCCTGTAATCCAGAAGGAGGTAACGGAGTAGACGTGATTCTTGAATCTCCTAAAATTGTGGATAAGGGCTTTGCTGCTAATCAGGTTGACCAAGTGGCCGACGATTTGCAAGAGAATCTAGTTATCAAGGGAGAAGACGTGGCGGAGTTACAGCTTCACGACGTGGAATTTCCTCGCGACGAAAAGTGGGAAAAGCAGCCAAGAACTGAGAGTTTCCAAAAGATGGATGTTAAGGCGTCTCCCAAGAAAGCGCCATCCTCTTCGCTTGGGATCGCCGAGACGAGATCAAAAGCGGAGTTCAAGACCGATACAGACATTTCTGGTTCAGGTCCCGTGGTGAGAGAGCGCGAACTAGAGAGATGGGTGCCTGATGACCATGAAGCTTTTGACATGGGTGAGGGTCTGGAAGACAATTCCGTTTCTTGGAATCAGTTTGCAGTAAACGAACAGAAATTCGGCATTACCTCTTCTTTCGACGAGCATCTTTACACCACAAGAATCAATAAAGATGATCCCGACTATGAAAAACGTGTCAAAGAAGCCGATAGAATAGCCAAGGACATTGAGTCTCAAGGTTCCTCTGGTAATATTCACCTGGCTGAGGAGAGAGGCATTGTCGTTGATGATTCAGGTATAGATGAAGAGGATAAGTATTCAGGTGTTGATCGTAGAGGCGATGAACTACTTGCGGCTTTGAAATTAAACGCCAAGAGCAACCCACCAAAAGCCAAGAAGTACGTTCCCCCAACGCTGAGAAATCAACCTCACAATACCGATCCTGCTATTATCTCCTCGAGAGCGGCAAATACTTCTCAACCGCCTGCTAAACATACTAATGACTCAAGAGCAAAGCAACCTGAAGCTGCCAATGAAGGAAAACCTGTACAACCTAAAAAGAAGAACCAGCTAGACGAGTTGAAGGAGTTTTCTGAGAAATTCAAGGTCCCTTATGAAATGCCGGAAGAAGTCAAGACTATGTTAAAGAAAAGTGGCGAAGGTTCCCCACAAGGCGTACAGGCTGCTTTGAAGCTCAACCCATCTTTGCCACCAAAGCCAGTGTCGACTACTCCTATTGCTCCCAACTCTTCGGGCTCTACTAAGAATGTTAGGACCTCAAGAGGTTCAACTCCATCTGCAGGCAAAGACGAGTTGCGAAAACCACCAACCAGAATGTCACAAGGCCACACTCCTGTGTCTTCCCCATCGTCGAGTAGACATGCCAATATATCGAGAAGAAGGAACATCAGTCAAGGATCCTTTTTTGGATCAAAGACACCTCAAGCGAGCAAGAAGAGTTTTGTCAAGAACTTCAATATGTTCCTCAAGGCAAAGGAGGCATTTGATGAGGACCGCTCTACGGGCAACTCAAAGGATAAAAACAAAGGCGTGTTCGTGATTGAGAAACCGTATTTCACACCCCCTACTTGGGCGAGCAACGTCGAGCAGTCCTATAAGGCTCTCTTCCCTGACGAGCGGACCGCTATTCAACGTTCACAGATGAAGGTCCAGCAGCGCACCATGAGTTCTATGTCAAGTCCAGGGACCCCTAACATGATGGGAATGCCTGGAATGATGATGGGAATGCAAATGGGTCCAAATGGGTCTCCCAATCCGTACATGATGGGCCCAAATGCTAATGCCGGGATGTATATGCCGTTTCAACCGCCAGCTTTCTACCCACCAATGATGCAAGTAATGCATGTAGGCGAAGAAAGGGTAAACCCAGGAACGACCCCACCTCCACCTAATGCAGGCTCGCCCCATGGAGGCCCTGCTTTTATAAACGGAGCGCCCACGGGCCCAATTTCGCCATTCAACTACTCAGGTGCCGTTCCTTTCCAGCCCATGATGGGCTCCCGGTCTTTCCGCCAACACGCACAGAACCAACCGTATCAACCCCATCAGAACCGGCATAGAACGCATGATCATTGATATTTCTTCTGATGAACTGGATCTTATGGCACTTGCCAGAAACGCTTCGTAAAGGTTAGATAGTCATTAAAGTAATATATAAAAAAAAAATACAAGTTAAACAACTGCTGAGCCAGCTAGACTCGCTCACCAATTCTTATTTTGCTAGTTCTTTTTGTAGAGCTACCTCTTGTTTCTGTCTGTCTCTTGAAAAATAGTAGTAACAACTCATCACCGGCTAAATTTGAGTAAACAGATTAAAAGTCGGCTTTATAAGACAAGACCTAAAGCAGTGAGGAAGCTGTTCATGCGCTGTCAATGTCTACGTTCTTCCGAGGTCCAGTATGTGGTACTGATAACTGTAGATCGCGACTTTGGCGGATAATAGATGGCAGAAGAACATGCCAATATGGGCATGTCATGGAAGGCGATGTCGAGTTCAATAATGACGATGACGACTTCAACAGCCAAGGTGTGGTGACAAGGAGGCTTAACTTGACTACTAGTGTTACGGGAAGTTTCAGGTCTAGTATGAACTCACAATCTCAGCTCAGTCAACGAGACAGTGCAAACCAGAAAATATACGGCATTGAAGGCGACAAGTTGTTCCTCAAGTGTTTCCAACACGTTCTGAAGCTACAATGCAACTGGCTTGTAGAACAGCAGAGCTTTCCACCGGTTTTCAAGGACGTTGTGAAACTGATGTGGATGCGCTATCTAAAGTGGTTGGAAGGTAGCTCGGCGGTTGACGCCAAAAATGCAGAATCCTCAGCTCGCGGTAAGGGACGACTGGGACTCTCAGCACTCTCTTCTGTGTGTCTGTTATATATGGCAAGCACACATCTGAGGCTGCCGGTCTACTCGTGCGACTATCTGCGATGGATCTGCTCCATGAAACTGGCATATTTCAAAGCAAATCTACAGCTGCCCACGCAGTGGCGGAGACAGTTACCCAACTACTACCTACAGGCCCTAGAAGGTGGCAAGACCCCCGCTGAAGGTCAGTTCTTTCACAAACTGGCGCAAATGTGTTTTACGGTGCAAGTGTCGTCTACTTTCAATACGCTGGTCTCCTACGAAGCACTCGTGGTGAAGATATTGTTCCTACTCAAACTGCCGCCACATACGTTCTTCGATGTTCAGGAGCTGATCCGGATTGCAGGCGAAGATGAGCAGTCTTTTGTACTTATCGAGCGCCGCAGCGGCCGCGTGGATCCGCTACATCTCTGCGCCGAGATCAGAATTGTCGCATACCTGGTCCTGAGCGTCCGCTACAAAATCCTACAAAACGATCCCTTCCTGACCAAGTACTACGCCGCGTGGCTTGAGTTCGACTTCCACGACACAGGTGCCATTGCAACTGACGACCTCGTCACCCAGCTCTCCCGCGACGTGGGCCCCGAAAACCACAACTACTACAAGTGGGACAAGACCAAAACCGCAGACTACCTCGACTGGCTCGAAAACCATTTCCTGCCCGTCAGCACCTCCATCGACGCAGAAATCCATTCATTCGACCAGAAAATCGCAAACAGAAAGCTTCACGCTCTCTTCCCTCTCCATCGCGATGACCCTGCCCGCCCCACAACCGCAGCCAAATCTTCCACTTTCGTGGAACGTGCCCAAGAGGCCTACCTCGAGCTCTCCGATGCCCTGGCCCACTCCGCTTTCCCCCACGCCCCGACCCAGCTTTCCGATCTCGCCTATGCCGTGCATTTGCGCCTGTTGCACCACCTTTCATCCCATTTCGCTCTGTCGCAATCCCAGCTGCACGACTGTCTCAACCACCTCCAAGTACGCTGCCGCCTGCAGCCCAACTCTTAACCCATCTGACCAACAAATTCACCTCCAATTGGTCATCGCTGCATAGGGATTTTCCAATTCCCATCCTCCTTCTCGCATTAACTCCGGGAATATTGCAGCTACAAACCTATAATCTCGTTGAGCCGAGGAACATGCTGTCTACCTGCTGTCCCTTCCCTCCAGAAACGGCCAAGGCACAGCAGGCCCTGACGCAACTGTTGCCGTTGACCAGAATGCCCGTATCCACTGCACCATGCCGCGGGACGCGAAGTTATTCAATTACACAACCCGTTACATTACCCGTTACACTACAGATTTCGCCCTAAATTCCGCTACAGAATTGGCCGTGTCTACACAATCACAGATGGATCCAAAATCCGCAAACAACTACTCTAACTCCATCAATGGGCTACTTATGGCATTTTCGCATCTTTTTTTTTTCGTCGCGATGCATGGTTTTTTTTCCTGTCATGAGAAGTCGCGTTCGTGCATTCTTTAAAGGGAAGAGTGATCTGACGGAAGCGATGCGGATCAAGATGAGATTTTAAGGATAATTAAGAGAATAAGAATGGATATTAAGGATCGCTCGAGGATCTCGAGACCTTGAAGGTTGATTGTTAGAATTATAAATTAAAAAGCGGGAAATTAATCCGAGATCAGGACCTTTTTTTTTTTTTTTGGTAAAAGTGTTGATAATGACAGTGGATCAAATCAAAAGTGGTATGGATGATCTGGAACGTAGAGGGCACGCCAGGAGGCTAGGGAATTTAGAGAATTATTTTGCAATTGCACAACGGCAGGACCTGTACTCGAATTTTGGAATGTTCTGTGAATTCGAGCGGGGATGCTCGCAGAGCGAGCTGGCCGCGGCGATACGTGGGGTGTGCCTGGAGTTCCCGCTGCTGCTGCACACGGTGGTGGCCAAGAAGCGGGATGAGGATGCGGGGTTCTATCAGAGAGAGGAGTATCTGTCGAAGCCGTGGCCGGACCACGACTACATTCGGGTGCTGGAGAAGGTGCAGATGGCGGACGTGGTGCTGAACGAGCAGCCGGAGTACGCGGAGCTGGTGGAGGAGGCGCTGGAGCGGTTTGCGGAGTGTGGTGGGCGGTACACGAGCGAGGTTTTCGAGGTTATAAACGAGATACGGATTCCCTACAGCCACCAGAGCAGGCCGAACTGGAGGTTGGTTTGTTTCCCGGAGGAGGGCGAAGAAAAAGCTATATGGCGCAAGTTTTTGTTTCTGTCCAACCACTGTTCCAGTGACGGGATCTCGGCTGCCAACTTCTTCCACGACTTGCAGAGGCATCTCAACCAGCTGCCGAGTGACGCGGCTGAGAACGATGTCATTTTTGACTACGACAGGGACCACGAGAAACTTGCGGAGCTGCCCAGTCCAATCGAGAAGCAAATCAGTTACGTGTCGCCCAAATCGTTTTTTGCACGACTGGTGGGCGCGCAGGTGATCCGAGAATACGTGGGTTACAAATCGCCCTGTCCCACCATTTCACGAGTCTGTGAACCCAACGGGAACCGCTTCCACAGCTACTTCTTCAACATAACTCCAGATCAGGTCAACTCTGTAAAACAACGCCTCAAATCCAAGCTCAGTGTTGCGGGCACCCTGACGCCCTACTTCCAAGCTTGTTGGTTTGCCGCCTTGGCCAAGAGCAACAAAATCTTCACTAATTCCTTCAAGGAGCAACTCACCAACATCATGGTAGCCATGAACACCGCGCAGCTACTCCCAGAGGACGAGTCCATTCGCAAACAGTATCGCTACGGTGCAAACGTCGGTGGCTCCCATTACAACTACCAAATCTCCTCTTTCAATGTTGCTGACGACCCAGTCGCCTTTTGGAAGCTTGTCGAGTACTACCAGACCGTTTTCATCAACGCCAAGCAGAAAAACCATTCTCTGTACTCGCTAGGCGCCCTAATGGTCGACTCCATTTACGAGAAAAAGAACATCGACCTTGCCGTCACCAACGCCCTACTTGGAAAGCAGCGTCTGGGCACCATGATGAGCAATCTGGGCTACTTCCCACAGAAGTCTCGCGTCCCATCTCACCACAAATTCCACATATTAGACTTGGTTTTCGCCCAGACCACCGGCAGTTTCCGCTACTCCTTTGATCTCAACATGTGCGCTACAGACGTGGGAGGCCTGAACATAGCCGCCTGCGTCGCCGAGGGCACGCTCTCTTCAAGACAAGACTGGCACGCTCTCTGCGAACTTTTCAAGAATATCATCCTCGAGAGCTGAATACTTTTACGATCCCACTAAACAAACCGTTAGATACAAAAAAAAAAAACAAAGACTCGAGGCTTAGCCGCTTGATTCCTTCAGACATAACATCTGCCATCGCTCGCGAAAGGTGATCAGTTGGTCATCGGGCTCTTCGTTCGTACGTAAATTTCAATGTATACGGCTTGATGATATTTCAGCTCGTTAAGTCGTTTAAGCATATCACCGCTAGTGATGGTCGTTTAATAAATTTTCAAGAAAATCGAACGATTTAAGACAGTTTCACACTCACTAGAGGGGAAGTTATATCGCTTGTAACAATCTAAACGGGCCCTCTACGAGTACCAAGAGGTGTCTTTAGCTTATATATAAGGTAAGTGAGCAGTCAGGCTAAGACTTTTTGTTGGAGTCGGATTTGAAGATTTTTGTTTTACGAGATCAACAAAACAAGAGCAGACCAAACGGTGTCATAGCTACAGTTTCTAGGTTCTGATTATCTTGAGATGTCTAGTGGAAAAGTTGCTGCTGAGTTGACAAAGGCTGACGAGTCGGTTACGTACGATGCCATTGTTGTGGGGTGCGGTGTTATCGGACCCTGTGTTGCGACAGGTCTAGCGAGAAAGGGCAAGAAAGTTCTGATTGTGGAGCGTGAATGGTCGATGCCCGACCGTATTGTTGGTGAGTTGATGCAGCCGGGTGGAGTGAGGGCTATGAGAAGTCTGGGAATGGTTCAGGCATTCAACAACATCGAGGCCATTCCAGTCACTGGGTACTCTGTTTTTTACAACGGGGAGAAAGTGTCTATTCCTTACCCCTACAAGGCCGACATTGCCCCTGTGGAGAAATTGCCAGGTTTGGTGCGTGACGGAAACGACAAGGTAACTGAGGACAAGACCATCCACATCAAAGACTTCGAAAACGACGAAAGAGAGCGTGGTGTGGGTTTTGTACACGGCAAGTTTCTACAGAATCTCAGAGACATTGTAGCAAAGGAGCCCAATGTCACCAGACTCCAGGGTAACGTCGTTGAAATCTTGAAGAACAAGAAGAACGAGGTTGTTGGCGCCAAGGTGGATATCGAGGGCCGTGGAAAGGTTGAATTCAACGCTCACATCACATTTGTGTGCGACGGTATTTTCTCCAAGTTTAGAAGAGAACTATCTCCCGAGCACGTACCAAAGGTTGGATCCTCTTTTGTGGGCATGAGTCTTTTTGATGCCAAAATGCCTACTCCTAACCACGGTCACGTCATCCTGGGTGCGCAGCACATGCCAATCTTGGTGTACCAGATTTCTCCCGAAGAAACCCGTATTCTCTGTGCCTACAACTCTCCAAAGCTCCCTTCGGATGTTAAAGGCTGGATGGTCAAGGATGTTCAGCCCTTCATCCCCAGCTCTCTCCGTCCATCTTTTGACAAGGCTTTGGCACAGGGCAAGTTCAGATCCATGCCTAACTCTTACCTATCAGGAAGACAAAATGATGTCCTGGGTATGTGCGTGATTGGCGATGCCCTAAACATGAGACATCCACTTACCGGTGGTGGTATGACTGTCGGCTTGAACGACGTAGTGCTATTAATGAAGAAGATCGGCGATTTGGACTTCAGCGATCGCGAAACTATTCTGGACGAGCTATTGGATTACCACTACGAGAGAAAAAGCTACGACTCCGTTATCAACGTTTTGTCGATTGCTCTATACTCTCTTTTCGCTGCTGACAGCAAAGATCTCAAAACCCTGCAGAAGGGTTGCTTCAAGTACTTCCAAAGAGGCGGTGACTGCGTGAAGGTACCAGTATCCTTCTTATCTGGTGTCATGCCAAGGCCTTTCTTGCTCACCCGAGTGTTCTTCGCTGTGGCATTCTACGCTGTCTACATGAACTTCGAAGAGAGAGGCCTTCTCGGATTCCCCATTGCCTTGCTCGAGGCCTTTTCAATTCTCTTCACGGCTGCCAGAGTATTCACTCCATACTTGTATGCTGAGATGATCGGTTAACCCCACATCTTAATCTCTCACTATTATGATAAAGAATGTACGATATAACACCTATTTAACGAAAGCGATGGTTCGCGAATCCATTTTCGAATACTAACTCTAATACTAGATTGCCATTCTAGCTCTTGTTCTATCACTGCTTGCTTTACTCAGATATTAGGATTAGTCTGTTGGTTGTCATGTGATCTACAATGACGATGTTGAAGATGATCAACTTGGAAAACTCTAAACCGATTATTGAATAATAGCCTTAATTCAAGCCAGGAAGGACTATTTACTTACTTCAAAGATGGATAGGCCTTTATGGTTTCGGTGGCTTAGGATATACGTTATGGGTGGTGCAATCGTAGGGTTGGGTGCAGTGCTGTTCAAGTACACCACGCCTACCGATGAAGAGCTTATAAACTCCCTGTCACCAGAGCTACGCTTACAGTACGAGCGCGAGCGGCAATTACGCCAGGCCGAGCAGAGGGAGCTGATGAAGATTGTGCGCGAAACTGCAAAGAGCGACGATCCTATCTGGAAAACCGGATCTATCGACTCGCCATGGGGAAGAAGCAGCAGCGAGCAGTCTCGCGAGCAATTCCAGAGGTTGAAGGCAGAAGAAATCCAGCGGGAAGAACTGAAACGTATCACACAAGAATTACAGCAGATCAGGCAGGACAGCACAGCAAAGACGCAAGAACAGGTCAGTAAGAGTAGCAGTTGGAAGTTTTGGTAGCGGATGCAAACACTCGTGTATATAAGTTTGAGCGAAACTCTGTATTTATTCAATATTTATGAGACCCTAATATAATGTCAGGACTTTACTGGCTAGAACCCCAGTTACTGAACCCAGTTTGAGCAAAAGCTTGTAATGCGCTTCCAATACCTGCTCCGCTGAACCTTCCCGATTTGTTCTCACCGCTTGTGCTTCGGTTAAGTTGATCTATCGCGGCTACAATCTTCGGTACACTAGTTTCAATGACCATTCCTCCTTGCACAATTTCCTCAAGCACACTCTCCAGTGTCTGCCAGTTAAAAATCAGGTCAAGTTCGTTGACTTCCGCGAAGCACCTGTCCAGCGATTCTACAAAGGTCTGGATCAGGTCCAAAATAGCAAGCTCTGACTCTTGATCATCCACAATAAACGTAAAGTACAATGTCGCGTAGTTTTTGTAGATGACTTGGATATCCTGATCGTCGCTCAGCTCGTCAGAGCCCGCATGTACTAAAGATGGAGGGGTAGTAAGAAAAGAGCTTTGGAAATCGCTGTTTCGTTGGGATATTAGCTCATATACCTGCTGTATTAGCAGCTTCTGCTGGGGAAGTTCCACCGGTGTGTAGAATTTAACCAATCTAGGTTGGGCTTTCTTATTAACTGCTTTCCTTGTTAGTAAATGGGTCCACTAAGACCTGAATCAATTGGTTTCCAAACCTTACGTACATATTAAAACGGCATGGATCATTGCTGATGGCGTTTCCTGAGTGAAAGAGGTGCTTGTAGTGCTTTTGGGAGTGTTTTATTCCATTATACGAGTTTTTGATAAATGGATGAGTTCTTCCAGCGAGCCTGGTAAAGACTACAAATTAGCCAGCGTATAACTAATGATCAATGAATGGGTGCTGCGGCCATTAAAGAATATTCTTGACTACTCAGTCTTAGCTTGAGCTTCTTGATAAGTCTATGTTTCATTATAATTCTTATAAAAATAGAAAAAAAGAATGCGCAAGCCCGGAATCGAACCGGGGGCCCAACGATGGCAACGTTGGATTTTACCACTAAACCACTTGCGCTTTCAGATGTTAATGATTTCGTTTTAAAGATACACAGGCAGTGAAATAAGTCAGCAAGATCGCCCAAAAATTTCAAGACATGGAATTGATAATCCTGGGGCATCTAGCAGATGGTCTCTTTTGAAATAGTATAGCCTAAATTTAAAAGTCCCTCTTGAAACCCCATTAAACATACTTAACATGGCTTTGTCTTCGATTTTCGGTGGTGCCTCTCCATCTCAGCAACAATCATCAGTGCCTTCGTCCAAGGCTTCATCTATCAAAGATCAGTTGAAAACACAAATTGCTCAAGAACTAGCTGTTGCTAATGCCAGCGAATTGGTCAACAAGGTCACCGAAAACTGCTTTGAGAAATGTCTCTCCAGTCCCTATGCTAACGGCGAAGAGGGCTGCGTCGACCAATGCTTGGCCAAATATATGAGAAGTTGGAATGTAATCTCAAAGGCCTACGTCGCCAGAATTCAGCAAGCCTCCACTTCCGGTGAGATCTAAACGTTTTCTGAAGCCTAGTCGTGTAAATATGCATATGTACTCTAACAGTTGAAGTCTGCTCTGCCCTGCTCTGCTCTGCTCTGTTCATAAATTTGATTTATATTGCAATGTGGTAAAGTATTATTGATGAATATAAATGAATATACCGTTAAAGTCGTGATTCTTGGTCCTGCTGACCGTTTCGAGTAGGAGTGCCTTTGCCTCTGGTACACCAATTTCAGTTATAAATAGTAAAAATGAAAGGCTCGTTGAATGGATATGAGATGACATCGAAGGGGAATGCGCTTATTCATCGTCGTCCTCGTCTTCGCCACTTTCACCCAACTTGAGCTTGACGTCCTTCCACAACTTACCCTTGTTGTGTTGTTCGTACCATGAGGTGACAGCGCTGTCAAAGGCAGCTTGGAAGACGAAGGAAGACGCAAAGATGGTACCGACAAAAGCAGAGTTTCTCTTGAAGAAAATGTTGTAGATTGTAGAGAAAGCCTAAAATGACGTTAGTACACCACCAAGAGCTTGGAGATGAAGTGCATAGACCACGAAATACCAGTTGCTTGAGAAGCAATACCAATTACTTCTTATAGAGCCGGGAAGATCCATGCTGTCTCAATTATAGATAACTTGGAGTTATCGCATTTAGCCAATTTCGATGCTCATAATGAACAAAGTTGGGCAAACCAAGAATAAGGCCCGCACTGCAAAACCCATCTTCCGGGGGGGGGGGGAGTCGCTTCCACATAGAACAATTAAACAACCGCTGTTTCGGCATTTCCAAAATTTACCACAATGGAAGCAGAGAGTTATGAGACTCTTCACAAACGAATTTCGGGACAATCACTTTAGCCACAAGTTGGAACATACCATTTTGATCACTAGATGTTTTGTAGAGTGTATAGCCTGTTACACTTCAGATAGCTCAAATCTAGTAAAGAGAGTATTCAATATGTCGAACTACGCTAAGGCCCGACAAAAATTTGATAATTGAATTCTAACAACATTATTGGATCGTATAAAAACACATCGAAGGAAGTACTTACTTAATCATTACGTAAGATATCTGCGGCAAAAGAACGATGAGCATGCGGAAGGATGCTGCTCAATCCTCCATGTCGTCAAGGTCTTGACCAGTATCTCCCTCTTCATCATCTCCGTCCTCTGGCACTTGGTTAGCGCGGGCATTCAAATTTCTGAAGTTGGGCATAAACTCGAACCTTGGAACGAAAGCGTTTCCGGCCCCTGGCCCTTCCTCACCTAATTCGTCATCGTCATCAAACGCATCAGCATCCGTTCGCAATGTATTTATGAACTGGAAGAAGTCTCGTATGTCACCACCGGGTATAGGTCCGGCTCCTTCCAACCTAATGCCTGCTTCTTCGAAAAACTCCTCGGGGCGGATCTCCCACCTGACTTCCCCGCCTTCCAAATCCTCGTCCTCGTCCCCGCTACTGCTACTGCCGTCCTCTATGTCGACACCGTTGGCCTGGCGTGGCCGTAGTACGTTTCGGTTGAAATTTAAAACAACCCCGTTAGAGACAATGAGTACTCTGAACCCATCGCCCATAACTCTGCTGATGAGACCAGGAATTTCATTATTCAGCCAGACATTGTTGAGATGCTCGTAGCGGCGAATGTTTAGAGTTGTTAAATCTCCTCTTTGAATTGCGTTGCGGCCAGCTTCGCCGTGTGAATTTAGGTAGGGTGCAGATATTGAGATTGAGGATCTTGGATTTGTCAAAATGAGACTCACCTCATTGAGGTTAGGGATCAAGAATAGTCCAAAAGGTTTGAAACAGTGATTGGCCAGATGTCTAACAAGTTCTGATCGATCGCTTCGAGTATGGACCTTAACACCACATGTCAAACAGATCTTGAAATCCAAGCGATTATCAGCATTCTTGAGATGCGATGGGCGTTCCTCACGCATCTTGATTCCCTGTGAGTTTGTGAGATATGTATTCAGATGAGGTGCAAGGTCTGTCAGCTTTACCACTCCGGTATACTCATAGGGTATATTTGCAAGGTGAGGATCGTTATCAGTGTTTATAACCCCATGAGCATTTCGCAAGAGGTGTTGAAGTGAAGAGTATGGCGTCACCAAACTAATCATACTATCAATATACTCACGAGTGGATGAGTAGGACTTAGATGCCTGGTCTAAATCGAAGCCATTGATGACAAGTGACGCCTCATCAGTCCTCGACAGCAACAGGTTAATGGCTTTTAAGAAAATCATGCACCGCCGAATAGTGGGGAGGATGTTTCGTATCAAACAAGTGTAAGCAAAGTTGTAGACTCGTCTGCATGTGGACTCATCACTGATGCTTATATCACATATTTTTCGCATGCTCTCGTAGGTGTCTGAATCGGCTTCATAAATATCGTTCAAAGAAGTAGATTCAGAGAGCAATCTCTCAACTTCCTTTGGGGTCAGTCCCTTCAAAAAGTCAACAAGTAGTTGTTTCGAAAATACTATGAGAGCTTCTCCAAAGGTTTGTGAAAGTGGCACAGAAGAGAAAAGAGAACGACGAACAATGTACTGAAAGAGTTGATTATAGTTCCAGACAACTTCTTCCTTAATAACATATGGGATACTACCCTCTGAAGGACGGCCCAAAATTTTATGGGTCCAGGCTATCGAGGAGAGAACATTTTTTAAAGTCCTGAATTTTTGGCCTTTGCCCTGCAATAGGCTCTCATTAGGGTGTGGAGAAGTTCTGCTGGAAATTTCCAACATGGAAATTGTGTTTGCCAAGTGGACGGCAAGTATATATGCAACGTCAGACCGCTGAAATCGTGATGAAGCAGCCCAGTGACGATCATAATACATGTTTTTTTTATTGATTTCAGCGAACATACTGAACACGGTATTAAAGTCAGCATTTGAATCTAATTGATGAAGCTGATCCACATTGATTACGGGACTTGGATTTTTCAAAAGGTCCTCAACACTACACTCAAAAGTCCCAGCGACGTTTTCAGCCACTGGTATAACACAATTGGAGAAAGTTTGACACAGGGGGCAAATGAAAGAATTAGTGGAAAATCGCTTCTTTTGTGCATAACGCTTAAAACAACTGTAGTGAATGTAGTGATTGCAAGAGACAAAAACTTTTCTTGAGCCATTAGAACCGTACTCATTAATGCTTCTGGCAGGGTTCCTATCTTGTGCCATTGCAGCATCTTCGTTATTTCCAAACTTGTCCCATTTGACGCCAAACTCTTGAATGTTGTGAATGTCGCCGCCCCTTATAACGGGCGTGTTTTCATGATAGACTGGTATGACAAAGGCATCGGTAGACGCAGCATCTTGACACAATGCACAGGTAAAACCTTCTGATGTATCTAGCTGATTTTCATCTGCCATTTCGATGTCTTCATCATTTTTCCTAAACTCGAACTCGTTTTCTTTCATAAATTTATTTTGCTGTCTCGAAAATTTCGAAAGTATCTTCTCCTGACGGGCTTTTGCCAGCCTCTTTTTCCGGTCCTTTTCACTTTCCTCAAAGTTCACACCTTGGTTGAGTTTCTTCGTCTTATAGAGTTCCACGCATTCCTTTCCAAAACAGGATTCTAGAGAATCGAGTATGCTTTCTGGCCTCTTCCAAATCATACTCTCCAATAAATAGTCGGCCTTTGCAATGACGTTCTCCGAGAAAACACTCGTCTTTGTATCAACAATTGTAAGGAATAGGTTGCAGACAGGTTTGGAGATATAAGCCTCTGGTATGGAGTTCTTACCATTTGTCAACTCATCGTCCTTGAAAATGCCGTGAATTAGGTGTAAAAGGCCGTAAATGAAGGTGCCTTCATCCAGGTCAATGCTTACGCGAAGCAGATTGAAGATAATTCTGGCAAATGCGTTTGTCCTAGTGAAGGCTCCCAAATTTTTGGCATCGTCGTCCAAATACTTGGGGGAAATCAACTGGGGCTCCAAAATCACGTTTTTTGTGTCGTCACTTGCCCCAGCCAGGTGAGTTTTGATTACCGACGCGCTGTGCTCGAAGTCATTCCCCATGTTCAACAGTTGCAGAGGGTCGATCTTTCTGTACAGATCAGGCTTCAATTTGAATACACCGTTATCTTCCAAACCCTTGGGCTCAACATATACTGCAACCTCTTCAAGTGCTCTGTCAAATAGGGCGGTACCTTCGGTTAAGTACTCGGGCACTGCAGTCAGTAAACTAGAGTAGGATAGTGGTTCCATGTAAAGGCCGTAAATGACAGCCTTCTTGATATGGTAGTATTCTTTTTCCTCAGGACTCTTGAATTTTCGGAAAGACTGTCTCTCTGCCAGAAGCTGATAAACGAAGGCAACGAATTGCTGCAAAACGTAGACAACCTTATCCTCGTAGACCGTTTGCATGAAATCTTCTTCACCGCTAAACCAGCCAAGAAGTTCCCACCTATCGAGGATATCATATATTAGCCTAATCAGATCGTCTTTTTCATTTAGAAATGTAAGCTGATTGAGATGCACGTCGCGATTATAGCATGCCATCTCCGTATTGCTCTTGTAATATGATGATTGGCGAAGCACAGACATACCATTTCTCACCCAAAACCCTACGTCAATCTGAGAACACAAAACTATTGCCCTCAAAGAAAAGTCAGATATCGTGAGGAAGTCATTTTGTGGATCTAAAGCACTAAAAGCTTTGGCCAGAGAAACTTTTTCAATCAAAAAGGAGAGCAGAGTGTGTACAGGATTCATGAATGCAACTGGCTGTTTGCTTACTTTGAACTTAATTATCTCATGCGATTCGTAAAGAGTTCGAGATGGAGTGCGGTGACCCGAAAATGTGCTCAACAATCTAATAGCATTCAGCAAGAGCCCTTCATCTAATTGTTCCCTTTTGTTTTCCAGCGTTTTATCAATAGTCTGCACTATGCTGTAAATTGATGTCGTATACTCCAAGTAAGGTATGAAATTCTGATCTTCCCTTAGTACATGTTCACCTTCCTTACGCTTGATTTTCCAAGCTCCATTGAAAAGCTTGCACAAAGTTACGATAGCGATGAATTCTTGGGGACGCAGTAGCAGATTGGGATCGCTAATTTTGCTCAATATCGTCTCTACTGCATAGAGACTCTGCTTAAAAGAAAGGCTATAGCTCTTCGTGGGGTTTGTCTTTTTAACCTTTTGCCATACCAACACTCCAGCGTCTTTTTTGGAAAATTCCGTAAAAATGTCAATGACCGACCACATGATGTCCGAAAAACTGCCACTTTCGAATATGCTGTGGGCATTAGTGGGACATGTGAACAACTGAACCACACTCTCCCTCAGAGCCGTAAGTTGCGGTTCTCTATCTATGAAAGCAAGTGAACGTGTCATGTGATTGTACATTTGGACCAAATGTGCGCAGAAGATTGGTTTAAATGTTACGCTTGACGATAGTGTCGGTATGATTACATCCTGAATGTCTTTCCTGAGCCTCTTCCAGTACCTGTTGTCGAAGAAGAGAATATGCTGTAAGCGTGAGTTAGCATACTTTTTGTGAGCCGGTGGCTCCGTCTTGTTTAGTTCTAAGGAGATGTAATCCAACTCCCCATCTGCAAGGACCTTATGATGGCTGAAAGGTATACCATTCTTTTGGTCCAAAACGGACAGATCTGCATAGCGATAAGGATTCTCCTCCCCTGGCTTACTTGGGAAATGCTTATCAACAGTTAAGCTAACGTTTTTTCCTTGAACTAGGTTGTTGAATTCAGAGCACAGCACCTTTCCCATAGCGTCTCGGAAAGTTTGTTGGAATGCTGCATTTGGGATAGTCAAGCAATGGCTGATCCAGGATATGACGTATTTGCATGTTTCCTGCTGGATATACTCTGACCAAGTCGTTAATGTTGCACTCAATCCATTTGTTCTAACGGCAAAATACCCACTGAGAATGGTAGATATATCTTTAGAGCATTTAAGCATGGCACGACCTTCCCCATCAATACGGGCGGTCAACTTATCAGTGTGCTTATCATCAGGAACGCCTTGCTTTAGAGCAGCCGTAGCTTGTGAATAATTATGATATTCATCATTGTAAACCAAAACTGTGTAATCTGGCCATTCCTCGGATTCCATTTGTTGCTCCTGGATATATTCGTTAGTGTACTCAAGATCGCGTAAAAGCTGAAACTTTTCTGGCGAATCATCATTCTGCGCTGCCTCTCTCAGCTTAACTGTGATTTCTCGCTGAAATGTTGGTAGCGGTTCAATGTTTTGGTTGAAAACATCCAAAAAATGATCAAAGACCTCTGCTAGTACAATTTGAAATAAGTGAGCCATCTCAGCAGATGCAAAAACGTCCTCACTTTCTAGCCCTTCTTCGTCTTTCTCGGCCTTGCAGGCCAGTGGTACATTCCATGCTTCCACGTCCCCACAATCGCACATACCGTTGTTAACACGCGTACAAATTGCCGTGTTGACATGATGGTTTATGTGGTCTTCAGGATTGAAGCAGTATATGCAGAGCACACAGGTATCATCAAAACTGCACTCTGTACAGCGGTAAATAGGTTCCCCAGCTTGAAATTTACGTCCACAGTTGCGACCCGTGTGTCTGTGGCTTTTGTTGGTTGCAGAGTCATCCACCACGTAGAAGAGGTCACTTTTCGAACTTTTAGAAGCGAGCTCTGCGCGCTCAACATCCATAGCCTCCTCTAAAGATTTGGGAAACTTTTCCCGCGGCGTGGACCCAAACAGTTGTGGTAGATACTCTCCATCATTGGAAATCACGTAATACAGATAGCGAAACACGAATGTTTTAAGGACCTTATCCACTTCAGCCCTCTCTTTTGGGCCTTTGGCATATTTAAAATGGGGCTGATCGTGTATCGACTGCAGCGTTCTTTTCAAACGCATCCGCATCTCGTCTGTCGTTTCTCTAATCATGTTTGCGACTTCATTCAGTGATACTAAGGTGCTGTTATTATGATCAAGATCTTCCTGTTCTCGCTGCGTAAGTGCTGTAGTAAAGCTACGACATCAAATCAGATTGGACTCTCCTTAAATTTGCCACTTTTTACGAGCACGTGACTAAAATTTGATGAGAAATGACGACAATCACCGTTCCAGCCGGAAAGAAGGCCCTTTACTTGTACCTCAATTGAACTGTCGATCTGATAAGCTGCACTCATACTTCTAAAGTTTTTGCAATTGCTGGCTCTCTTAATCCGTTGAACTTAGGGCTTCTTTCGTGGCAAAGAAGCTGAATATACTGCGGACGGCAAGGAAATGCGCCGTTTACTTAGATTGCCTCTTTAAACCACACCAAATTAAGTCATAGCTGATGTTAGGAGGCATCTCCGTGTGATTGTTCCTACTTTTTTTTACATTAAAGTCTCAGGGTGTACTTTTTGAGAATTATTCCAACAATAGCTGACATTCTCCAAATTCAAGAACTCATTTTTTGACGTACTAGATGTACTAAACCAGTTGTGAGCCCGCACATAGATCAATTTTTGGCCAAGAAGCGTTTTTGCTTCAATGTGTTTGAAATGGCCATCCTCGATACTACTTAATACTGGGCTATCATATTCATCATTTAGTACCATTTCGTCATTGCATTTCTTACGCCATCAGTCATTTCGACGACGACCAGTACTGAAAAATGATACGATTTTTTATTTCTTACGAGTCAAATCAATAGCAGCTTGCCGGTAACTAGAGCAAGCCCAATGATGTAGTTTTACTATTGTCACGTCTAGACCATATATTGATATGTGATAGTACAAATATTGTAGAATGACAGAATAGTACGAAATGACCTGGAATTGATTCATGTTCAGCTCTGAAGTACGAGGTAGTTACATGATGTGAGTGTGTGCTATAAGATATTGCGAGTATGCAAACTAGTCTTGGCCTGCTTTTGATTGTTGATATCTAGGAAGGGTTGTGCTTTTGACTACCCATTAATGCTAAGTTTCGCAGTGACATTTAAGCACAGTTTCTTTTAAATTCAATTTTCCTGCTACTTACACGGGCCTCTCCATCGGCGATCACCAGCGTTTGCGACATCTTGGAACTACAACCGAAAATGATGTTGTAGTTTTGAAAGTCATCAGATGACCAAGATCTTAAAAGTATTGCCATAAAAGTCGCAAGAAAGATAAAACCAGGATAATAGTAGAAGTCACAATTATGATTAAACTAAGGGCTTAGTATATGATGAGTTCCTTGTTGAGTCGATGTACATCAAAGAATCATTGTCTTTTTCCTTCTCGCAACCGCCGTAGGAAAACCTAGAACAATAATCGAATCATCATTGTGACAGGCCCGGAATCGGTACGAGGATTGAGTCAAACCTGGGCTCTCATCAACATTGTACACAAATTGTGTATGCAAATGCTATATATCAATTAATCACTTCAAAAGCCAAACCGCATCAGTTATTCATACCGCCATCTTCATGTGTTTTTCAACTTCTAGTAATTTTTGGAGTAACAAACCGGTAGAGAGATAGCCGTATTACTTACTTGACTGTTGACCCCCACCCCCTCTCAAGCGCCCGCCAATATCAAATTCGCATTACTATTCTTCAAACAAGCGCTCGAATATGTAGATAAATACAAAGTCACGTGAACAAGACCCTACTCTTCTTCTCTGGTTCTGCTTCGTTAATTTCAATGTAGCACAACTCTGCAAAGCTTTCTTTTGAGTGGCGTTGTAAATAAAGATTGAATAAGACTTGTTCGGACCTCGTAGGACGAACGATTCTTTATCGACTGCTCAGTAGATGGCATGCCTTCTGAATTGAGCTCTCTGCGAGACTTTCTAGCGGCTCTTCCGAGATTGGCCAATTACAATTACAATTCAAGCATTGATTACCTAGTATGGAGAACTCTTGATCAATGCATGCGGCAAGGGCTTGAATCCGTAGACTGGGATGAGAAAGAGAGTTTTTTCTTGTCATCAAACTGGGAGAACGGTGCGTACCAGGCCTTACAGTTACCTACCAATTGGCGTGATGCGTTCCTCGACAAATCCTCCAAGGCTACCAACGATCACTGCGGATCCAGTTGTAATAAGCACTGCAGTCCGGCTGAGACTGTGTTCTACTGCTTTGACTGCACAAAAAACCCTCTCTATGAAATATGTGATAGTTGTTTTGACCCCGAAAAGCATCAAGGACATCGCTTCACATCGCGTGTCGTAACGCGCCCTGAAGGGCGAGTATGTCATTGTGGCGATCGCAGCGGGTTCACAGAGGGAGCAAATGCCCTCTTGTGCAAGAATGATACCAACAACTCTCCTCCCGTCCAGACCTATGGTGACAACGTAAACACTGCACGCCTATTCGAACAAGTTTTGGACTATCTTATTGACGCAATAGTTTTTCTGAAGGAGCTCTATCAGGAGCCGAACAAAACCTTCATGTCCAATGGGAAAGGTAATCTAGATACTGCTAATGCGAACTACGTTCTACAACTTTACGAGAATGATTGCTCGCTTCATGTGCGAGACCTTGCCCACAAAATAGGGCTTCTTCTCGACAAACCACCCGAATTTGGGCTCATGATGGTCGATGAATTGCAGAGAGGAAGCCCCTTCGTCATACTTCTCGAATCTACAAACACGGAACGGCTTAAAGTCATCCAGGATACGTTTGCTTCTGAGAATATCACGTTGCATTTAAAAGCTAGCGCCAACGTTTTCAAAGAGAGCTTGATAGACGAGCTAATAAACTGGCTTTATAAGTTGTGCCTCAACAATCCACCTCTTTCGCTAAAACTTGCGCTCCGAGAAGCTATGTGTGGTGTCTGGAATTCATGGCTTCTCTCATCTAAATACACACCAGGCGCGCTCAGTCCCTTTGCTTCCAAAATACCACTACTGGGGGGATTTGTAGTGCCCTTTGAACAACGCGATACATTTCCCTGGCCTAAGCCATGGCACTTCCCACAATCGGATGATGAAAAACATGATCCCAACGTCCTGAAAATAATGCAGGACTATGACAAAAGGCTTCAGGAAACAAATGCTAATGGGTTCGTCGCGCGGTTTACTTCAATTCATGGGTCGCGTCTACAAACAATCTTAGTTGAAGAGGCGACGTTGCTGCCCAAATTATCACGACTTCGCATTCTAAAAGTTATAAGTTGCATTTTCACAATAGTAGATGATTCCAGAACTTGCATTGCGGCCCAGTACATTGACATCTACGCCAACCTACTTTATAGTACTGTCGCATCCGACACATTCAGCCACAAGGTTTCAATTATGAGCTCGTTGTCACAGCATGTTTTTCAAGTTCCCAAAATTGCGAACATGATCATTCCTTCCGGCTTCATAGAACGCATTACTCAGTTTGCCTTCACGCTCATGTCATTTTCTCCTGAGGAACTCACAGAATGTCCACCCGTTCCTCTATACCGCGACTTCAAACTGCCTATCGATATGATCAAAAATAAGCGCACTGTGGTATGCTTTAAAGACATCTATCTTTTAATGTCAACAAATACTAAGCCTGAGCTACTACTGTCAAGCAAATCCATATATTCATGCATGGTAGGTAGCTTCGCTGCTTTCAATAATGTTTTGCCAGTGAGACGCGAGACTTCGGAACATGTCGAGTTTGAAAATTTCGAGTTTTCGTCCTACTTCTTCTACTTTTCATCTATTCTTGTCATGATTGATGGATTTACAAGAAATATCTGCCTTCTAGAAGATCTAAATCTTCGCAAGGAAGTCGTTAGCAGTTTTTTGAGACAGACTTTATCTAAAGAGCTCGAGCTTCTTAGTGAATTCAGGAAGCACACCCGCGACTTTTTGCCTTCCACCTATGGTACCGATAAGAGTCACAATGTGCGGGTCACCCAAGAGACGATTTGCAACACAACTTCGGATGTAATACAATTTCAGGTTGGCGTCGACTATCAGAACTTCTTCAATCCAATGTCGTATTTCTTCAAATTCGTGACGCTATGGAGCCAGTGCGGAAGATATAAACCATTACCGTATTGCTTCAGTGAATTCTTTGATATAAAAGACATTTTTGCGGACGAGATGCAAATAAATTGGATGTGTGAGTCCGCTCTTTCGATTTTGGTTCTTTTAGCTCAAGTAAACTCGGGATTTTGGGTGAGGAACGGCTCGCCCATTCAGCACCAAGCAAGAATGTACACCAAGTACAGTATGCGAGAATTCACTTATTTCAGTGATATCTTCATGCTACAATTAGGAATGAGTATTGCCGACCCAAATAATTTCATGGTATCTTACTTGTCCAGATGGGGTATCAGAAACTGGTCTGAAGGAGTCCCTCTTGGTGATTACCCAGACGCGGAAATAACTGCGTCTATAGTCGACCAATCTTTACTTCTTCTCATTCAACTTTTTAGTGAGGTGCGAAATTTGATTGTGAAGTCATCAGTAGAGGGCTTTGAGCGGACGATGCAAATGGAGATTGTTCACGCTCTATGCTTTAAGAACTCAACTCATAGTGACATTTTAAACATGATACCAGAACACATCACCAAACACCCTGCATTTGATCTCTACTTGAGCGAGATGGCAACCTATTCACCACCAAGCGGGACAGCAGATGTCGGCATATACTCATTGAAGGAGAAATACTTTTCGCTGGTGGACCCATATTTTATTGGACTTTCATCAAGCAGAAGGTATGAGGCCGAGAGAATTGTGAGGAAGAAAATGTCTGTTAAAAACGAAATTGACTATAACGACACATATGTTCCTGCTAGAGAATATGCAACAAGTTTGAGAAGTGGTCCTTTTAGCGACCTATACAAAATTTCAAACACCGAGATTTTTGGTTGCTTTCTTAAAAACACTCTTGATCACATCAACAAGTTTGGTTATGAGGCAATGCTAGGAAAAGTTACTCATTTAGTTCATCTATGTGCTGTCAACAACTTATTCGGCTTCACCAACATCTTTTGGAAAGAGTACGGCTTTTCAAACTCCGAATGCCTGCATTATGGAAGCATTGGATCTCTTCTCTACTCCTTCCTTCTAAAAGAAGAGTTTAGCAATGAACACGGGAAGATACGTGAAGTTTTCCGGCATTTCATGAAGTATGCCCCGCATGTAAATGTGGAGGGATTTCTGTCTGAGCAGACACCGTCTTTCAGCCTTGATATTTTGAACTCCTCCAGTAATACCAAAGACGCCAATATTGAGGAACGTGATAAAAGAAAACGGCTTGCAAAACTGAAGAGGGAAAAGATTATGAAAAGGATCGCGAAGCAGCAGCAGAAATTTTTGGCTAATAATCAAATGCCTGCTGAGGAAGAACCCTACTTTGGCACCGAACTTCCGGATCAAGTTGATGGTTGGACTTTCCCGGAAGTAGCATGCGTCTTTTGTAAAATGAAAAAGGATGCTGACCTATTCATACACTTTAGCTTTCTTGAGAAAAACATATGCGACGTCAAGCTTGATTTCAAGGAAACTCTCCTTGAGGATGATGACTCAATAGAAAAGTCGGCTTCTGGAGATATCAAACAGAAGCTTGAGGGCAAAGAACATTCGGGTAAGTACGCTCCAGAGGCCTTCGTCGTGGGTCCTGTGCTTCGTACATGCGGGCATGGATCTCATGTGACATGTCTCACTGACCACATGAAATCAGTAAGGACAGCCCACAATCATATCACGAAAAACATCTCCAGCTCTTTGGGATTTTCCTTGATGTTTTGCCCACTCTGTTCCGCCTTAATTAATTCATTCCTCCCGCGTGTTGGCTTAGAAAAGTATGAGCTCCCCTCAAATAAAGGCACCATGCGAAACAAGAATGGATTCTTCGATGCAGAGCTTGTCAAAAGTTGCAACAAGTCATTTATTATTCTTCAATCGCTCTGCGAATCTGAGAGTAAGAAAACGAGCCCTGTCGACGTTCTGAACAGGATCTATAGCTTCACTATCTGTAATGCGGAGATAGCAACGAGGCTTCAACATAAAGAAGAAAGACTTCAGAGTGACTGTATGACATTTCTAAACAATCAGCACATTTTGACCTTGAAATTGATATCTCAGTTGAGAAAGTTTTTTGTCCAGCATGCAGATTTGCTAAGTGAGGGTCTTCTAGAATCTTACACTATACCTTCACCATTATTTGAGATAGGTGACTGGGAAGCTCTCATAAAAGCGCATCCAGATTGTGATGTTTTGTCCCTAGCCGCAGATCACTTTTCTCGAATGCCACACCTAAGGAACAGTAGCGTTAGTTCGACCATCTTGGAGATTGTGAAAGAACATATGCATCAGGACTTGCTGGCTCTAGTCCAACAGTTTCAAAAGGGACTCTCTGAGGGTGATCATGGTGCTTTCCAAAATAGGGAGTTGGCCCCTCGTGAAGATGAAATCAGAACTGTAACATCCGACATGGAAAGTATCTTGAGAGCTTATTGTTCTGCGACGTCCATCGACCTCCCAGTCAATGTTTTGAAATACTTGAGGTCCGTAATACAGATATTGAGGGAGTCAATGACTGCCCGACTGAGACGGCTTGTTGCTTTACTCTACTGTGAGAAATCACTAGCTCGAAAGAAGGAGGTTCGCGCACCAGCATTTGATGATCTTGATTACTTACTGTGGCTTTGCGATCTGCCAGAGTTCGCCAACATACTGGATAATTTTAGAAGTACCTCTTTGGACCGGGTGATGAAAGCTATGGCTTCTGCCTATGCTGAAGACGGGAACTCCGGTAGTTATCCGACAACAAAGTTATGCTCTTATAATTCATCGCTATTGATTGATCTACCCTTTAGGTACTCTGACTTCAAAATCAGTGAGGACGAACACATCCAATTGAGGACGAAGAAAGAAGAACTGGCAATCTGCTTGTTCTGTGGGGCTCGTGTTTGTGTTCAAAATGCGGTCTCTTTGCATGATTTTGCTATCGGCGAGTGTACAGATCACTCATTAAATAGCTGTGATGTGAATCCAGTTTACGGGTGCTTTCTTCTGGTAAGAAGCAATACCGTGTACTTATCTTATGGGCATAGAGGCACTTTTTATCAGGCGCCATATTTGAACCGGCATGGCGAAACCGACGAGGACTATAGAAATGGTTCACCCGTTTTCTTCGATCAGAGGAGGTATGTCAACTTAACACAAGAAGTTGTGTTGGGAAATATGATTCCGCATATAGTTTTCAGGTTAACTGATAACAATTCAGATCTAGGCGGTTGGGAGGGTATGTAACACTTTACTATTGGAATGTCATATTCATTTATCTTTAAAACCGAAGAGAGACCTGACATATTCATTCTATGTGCCAATCTATATAAGTAAGCATATTGGTGTGATGTGCTAGAAATTGAATTGCTGTTTAAGAGGACTCTTTAAGAGTGACTTGCTCCAACTTTTCTGCGGCAGAAGCAGGTGAGTCAGTAACAGAGGCTTGAGCTCCGGGGTAACGCGAGCCTTTGTTCTTGGGCTTCTTTTGCTTCTTGGGTTTCTCAGGAGCGGCGACAGGGTAGCCCTTGGCTTGAGCTTCTTGGAATTCAGGGTCCTTGGCAAAATCTTCTCTGATAGGAGTCAGTAGTTCATTGATAATATCAGCAACACCGGTCTTCAAGTCGGGTGGAGCCAACTTTTGTTGTTTAAAGTCTTCTACTAGTTGGTCGTAGGAATTGTAAGTAATAGGGCCGCCGAACTTCTCTGGACGGTCAACATGGAATCTAAAGAAGTTTGCACCATTCTTCAATTCCTGGATAGGAGCAACAGCAAATTCGATAAAGGACAGAAGACCGTTATCCTCTACAACACCAGGCGCACAGAAAGCAGTGTTGACCTTCTTCTTCACCTGCTTGGGTTCCTCCAAAATATCAATTTTGGAATTTGGGTCAGAGGCGGACATCTTACCACCCTGAGTTAGACCTGGAACCATACGATTCATCAGATGAGCTCTCTTCTTGTAGCCTAGAGAAGGTAAGTTTTCCTCGGCTAGGACAAAAATCTTTCTTTGATCGACACCACCAAATTGAGCATCAACATCCAAATGCTCCTCATCCAGAGCTTGCATTAGTGGGTAAATCAATCCACTCAACAAAGGATTTGCTACTTGCTTGACGACATCAGCGCCTGCTCTTTTAGCATCATTTTGGGAAACTATGTTTGAGAGCCTGAAAATATCCATTGTGTATTCGGCAGAAAGCTGGTAGGAACTCCCAACCACGAAGTTAAGCTTTTCAATAGGCACGTTAATGCTGCGCAACAAAGACTTGATGACGCATTCGTAGTACTTCGCACGGTATTGCACCACTTCCAAGGGCGCTTTCATGTTGTCGAGAAAAGCGTGCAAGTCGGCCAACAACACACGCACTTCACATCCAGCTTTCAAGAAATGTGCTAGCTTTGTCATGGGAACAAGGTAGCCACAGTGAGGACGGCCAGTGGGAGCGGTACCCCAGTACAACTTCAAGGGTCTCTTCTCCACTTCCAGCACATTTTTGATGATCTGACCATTCAAAACTTCCTGCAAATTCTTGGTGATGAGCTCATACGCTTCTTGAGGGTCTGTGATTGTCTGAGGTTCGCCAGTCATTGTGCTCTGCTGTTCTTTGGTCTTCCTCGATTGTTCAAAAGTCCAGTTCATATGACTTATAATCTGCCTAAAGAGGCGTGAAACTTGTAAAAAATTTGTCAATCCTTGATAAAGTGATATACGTCACAAGTGACATCACATGGTAGGGCCTTAACTGCTTCTAACCGTGACGTGACAGACCTAAGTTGATGGTTATTGTGGTGAGACGCTCAAGCCACTGGTAGTTGTGTTCCTGGGCTTCATTATTCATTTTCCCTTTTTTTTTTTCTTTGTATGTCCAACTTTGAAGGCCGGCATTTGAATTGTAAGCGTCGCCTAGTGAGCTCTTTGTCATACCAAGTGCTGCCCCCCTGAAGAGCGGAGAGTTTTGGAGTAACTTGCCAATTGAATCAGTTTTCAATGCCGAGGAGAAAGATTTCAGTGAACGGGATATTGTCATGTTTGGTGAATTCTCCTACTTGAAGTCAACAAGGAATCAAGTAGCCAAAATCGTCAAAACAAGCTCTGATGTTGATTTGAAGTTGGAAAGCTCAATTTGCTCCTGTTTCAGCTTTTGAATGATAGAAATCCCAACTTTACTAGGATGATTTTCGTTTTGCTCAAATTCTTGCCGAACGAGAGAGGGTGGGCTGCCTTCGAATATGTGACAATGTAACAAATATTAGTCAGTTTGAGCCTCATACAATGGTATGCCATTTTTTAGATCCCCTTCTGATAACTCACAGGTGTTGAGCTCGTGAAAACATTGACTGAGCTGAGTTCACTTGCTCTAGCTCCTTATACTGAAGTAACGAACGCGCTTGTGGTTCCCATAGTAGTACGGTGGCTGATACGTTTAATATCAATGACTTTTGCTCGACCTGTAGCTGTATCGACAAACCATAGTAATATAAGGGGTAATAATCCACTTCGTGAACATGAGCATTACATCTACGCAACAGACGTTGGCTTTTCTTATTGAGGCGAGTCTGAGTCTTCAATAGAAAGCTTCTCAATTCCAGTTTCAACGTTTTGCATAATGAAATAATACGATTGGTATGTAGATGAGGGTTGTGAATATCTCTCCGTGATTTATCAAGTCCAAGATTAATGTCTTAGTCCTCACTTGAA